>VZRF01008841.1:0-81895 GCA_013396875.1 Vireo altiloquus
GGTCCCGGAGCAGCTCCTCGGCCATGGGAGCCAAGAAGAAATTGCTGCAGGTCCGGGAAGCCTTTCAGCTGGCCCAGAAGCCTCACCAGAACCACGCGAAGCTCGTGGTAGCTCTGAAGAGCACTTATGCTCAGGTACGGCCGCCATCGGTCGGCCCGGCGCGAGGGGAGCTGAGGGCCCCAGCGGATGCTCCGCTGGTCCCCCGGGGGGCACGGGCCGCCTCCGCAGTGTTCCCCTAAAACGAACACCAGTGTGCCTAAGGAGAGCCCGCGGCTTAAACAAAAAGAACCCCCAACCCTCCCCAAAAAACCCACCCAAACGCTGCAAAACCAAGCCGCTAAACTGTTCTGCACAGTTGCCTCCTGCGAACGCGGCGGTAAGGGCTGCCCGCTTGTATTGGTGATGCCTGGTGTTTGGATAGCCGGGATGTAGGTATGACGCAGGATGTAATGGATGGGGGTGTTGATTGGCGTCCTGAAACCTGTCAGCCGGATGGAGCCTCGCGGTTGTGATATGCCTGCTGTGGAGTAACACCAAAATACACGCTGAGGACAGCATGACAGCTGGTGTGCCCCGACTGCTGGCTGTAGCCCCTTAAAAATTTATATTTAATTGAAAGCTGTTAATTTTAAGCCCGCTTATTATATTTTTCTGTGATACAGCTTTGAAAGATGAACTGGGTAATTTTTTGTTGTGGTTTGATTTTTTTTTTTCCCCAGTTGGATGATAAAGAAGGCTTTAATGAAAAATTCATTCATTTCCTCAAGTATGCTATGATAATCTACAGACGGGAACCAGCAGTGGAACAAGTGATCAATTTTGCAGCTAGATTTGTTACTTCATTTTATCAGTTGGAGAAAGAAGATGGTAGTGAGGAGGGAGAAGAAGATAATTTACTTCTGAATTATGTGTTTAAATTTCTGCTTGAGGTACAGTTAACATTTATTCTTAAATGTCTAACATAACAAATACAGACTTTTTGCAGTGGGGAAAGCTTGCTGGTACTTGAGACAATACTTACAAATTAGAACTTAAAAAGTGAAAATAGAACAAAGCTAGTGCTTGACAAGTAACACCATCCCCATTCTCCCAACACAAAAAGATCCATTACATCCCATGCAATAATCCAGCAACTGGATTTCAAAATTTGGGCCTTTAAGAAAATGTGAATCTTCTGTTTGGCTGTCAGATATGTCGCTGTAGGCTTTGCTATAGGTACATTGGTAAGCATGAAATTGTGGAAGTGTGGTGGAAATCAACTTATACTCTTCCTTTGATAACAAAAACATTAAAAGATCTGTACAACTGTGTACATATGTATTTTTCCTTTCTGCTCATTATGAGAGTTGCATAGAAAGATGAACAGTTCCAATAGCATGAGCACACAAATAGGATTACATTTTCAAAACTATTCATTTGCCATGGAAGTTTTATTGATGAGGCCTAAGATAACTAATCATAATTGCTAATGTCTTTTCTTGCTTCTAATGTTTTATGGAGGCAGAGCAGTAAGTTGGCTAATGCACTGCAGGGTGCATGCAGTGGTCAGCATGCTGCTTCCTTTGTGAAGGCACTGCCGATCTTGTAGAGTCACTGATCCAGGCAATGGGCTGTAATTGCTTTTCAGTTCTGTGACTTCTAAATCTTAAAACTAAATTGGGAAAGCTTTTGAAACATAGAAGTGCATATTTCTTTTACTCTGTAGAAAATTAGCCACTTAAATGTGCATATTAATAGCCTTATGTTGGGAATGAGAAAAGTGTGATTATTAAGAATACCTTTTTTTTCTTTCCCTAAGTCTCACGATGTGACCAGCCATGCAGTTAGGTTTCGAACCTGTCAACTTGTTAATAAGATTTTGGGAAATATGCCAGAGAATGCTGAGATTGATGATGACTTATTTGATAAAATTAATGAAGCTATGCTGATTAGACTTAAAGATAAATTTCCAAGTGTGAGAATTCAAGCTGTCTTGGCCTTGTCAAGACTTCAAAATCCTAAGGATGAAAACTGCCCTGTTGTTAATAGTAAGTAATATTGGTCTCTCTCTTTTGTCTTAGAACGTTTGTTAATTTGCATTACTTTAAAGCATTTTAAAGCTTGTTTTTTTTAGCATTAAGTAAATGGATGTTAGAGAGTATTCATGTAATAATTTGTAAACAGTGAAACTCTTTGCCAGAGGAGATGGAAGATGCAAGTTTTATGTGTGTTCAAGGGGAAAAGACAACTGTTAAGAGAGATCTACTAGACAGTCATACTGGGCTCAGGCTGCTCTGTGAACTGAGTGTAGAAGTAGGATTGTGAAAATGTCTTGTAAACTAGAGTGGAGGTATAATAGATGTGTGTTCAGTTCTTGCCCTCTGAGGACTCTGGTACTATTAATTGAATTGAATTAGTAAAAAAACTCTTAGAAGTAGAGATGGTAGAGAAAAAACTTTTGTTGCCTCAAATTATTATTACTTTTCTAGAAGAGATCAGCATCTCTGCAACACAGGTATCTTGATGATGTTTATGGGTTTCTTTGTGTATGGTATGATTGTTGAATAAGCTTATTCCTTTGCCTCGAGGTAGACAAAGTGTAGGTTTATACCAGCACAGCTGATATGTAAATTGTGCCCTGATTAATCTTTACGTATTGACTTTTCTGAAGAATTAGTTAGTTGGGGTTTTCTGTTGTTAAGGTACCTTCTTTGAAATTTTATTTTCTAAATGTTTTTTGTTGGTTACTTATTTAGGAGTACATAAATTTCATAGTTAATCATTGTCTCACAAAGCAAGTGTGAATTCATGTGCAAAAAGAATTGATGTACCCTCTGATTAAACTAATTTTATAGTTGCTTTTAATTTTGAATAAGGTTTAAGAATATAATAAAAAGCATTATGTGAGGGATTTAGTGTAAGAATTTTAGTAGGCTTAATGGAGATTGCAGTTTTCCATTTATAGGAAAATTTGAGGATCTACTTCAAAGGTAATGAAGAAGTACAACTAGGTCTTAAAGAGCCAATATTTGGAAATGTTTTTCTCCACCTAGTAAATGACAAAGTGGTTATTTATGAGTGGGATTTAGAGTAGCAATTTTTGCAGTTATTAATTGAAGATCCTACTTATGATTGCAAGCATTATTTCTTTTGACATCATAGCTCAGCATGTAGTTACCATAAAATCTTGGGGTTATGACCTTGAACTGTTTCATAAATTATCAGCTCTTCAGGGGCAGGAGAGGGGTTTTGGTAACAGCTACTGATTTTTTAAAAAGTATTTTCTGTTTTTCTATGTTTCAAACTCCTGTGAAAGCATTATTATGAGTATTTTATTTTCAGTTTACAGCACATTACTTGAAAATGATTCAAACTCAGATGTGAGACGTGCAGTGCTGTCGTGTATTGCTCCATCAGAAAGGACTTTGCCAATAATTGTAGGCCGCACTATGGATGTAAAGGAGGCTGTCAGAAAGCTGGCATATGAGGTAAATTGGATCACTTAACGGTAGTTTCAGAGGCTGACTGAGGAAAAAGGCTTTAAATCTTTTAATATATTTCACTTAGCATTAAGAACAGTTATATAATTTATTTTAATTTACCAGAATTTCGATGGGGAGTGCATTAATACAACTTTCTTAATTAAAACTGCTGAACTTGACTGTAGAACTTGCTTGATGGAAATTACTTTTGTAGTAGAATTTGTCTGTTGAAGGTCGGACAGTAACAGCATAAATTACGTATGCAGTCTATTGGTTTTTATCTGTGCATTTTGTGATGTTATTGAAGCAAATTTGCTTCTCTGTTTTTACATAGTAGATGTTAGGACCACAGCAGTAGTAAAAAATTACATGGTTTTGGTATTGCAATTTTGAGAAGTACCAACCGTTACTCATGTTTACATGTAGAGTTAAGAAAGTATGCTAACATGTCTTTCTTATGCAGGCATCTTAGGCAAGATCTTGAAACAAAATGTTCAGTTTTTTCACACAGAACCATCTTCTACTTTTTTAATTTTAGATTAGTTTTTTTTCAAAACTCTGTGTTAGTAGGCTTTCTAAGAAAAGTACTTACTTCTGTAATTTTTTGCAAGTATTCATTACTTTGGGCACTTTAAAGAGAGAGGATAGTTTTCATGTCCAGGTGTTACATTCAAGCAGAGCTCATGAGCTTCTAGCTGTGTGTTAACTTTATTGTTTATTTTACTTTACATTTTCTTCCATGTCTGAGGATCTGCTTGTTAATGTGTTGGTACAATGCTGTTGGTATAAGTATTACAAGTTTCTATTCATATAGGATTTCTGTGGATGGTTAAAACTCAAAGTGTAACACCATAGGTAGGTAATGGATTCATTTGTAATAATTTGTGGAAATGTATTTTAATGTCTTAATTATTTTTAAGGTTTTGGCAGAAAAAGTTCACATAAGAGCTCTGACAATAGCACAGAGAGTTAAATTGTTGCAACAAGGACTTAATGACAGATCTGGTAAGAGATCATATCTTTCTAACATCCTAATACAAATGTTTGAGAGAATACTTTGTAACGTTTTGGGGTGATCTGTGAAGGCAAGGAGCTTGAAGGGAGTAATGAAGTACCAGGAAGTGTTTAAACTAATGAAATCTGCTTGCTGCTTTGGTTTTCCAGGCCCCTTATAGTGAAAAAATAGAAAAGTATTGCACTTTCAAAAAACCTGAAGGCCAATGAGCTTTAAAATAGGACCAAATGCTATTAGAATTAAAAACCAGTAACGTAATTAAACACAGAAGTAGAAAAACGTATTTAATTTGGTGTATTCTGAAATGTTTCATTACACATATTTTTGTAACTAGTTAATGTACTAAAGAATTTAAATGTGAACATTAATATCAGTTTGAAAATATTTCCTATGTGCTTTCAGAGAGAAGTCTTCTCAGATGGTTATTTTTAAATAAATATTAATTTATTTAATAAATATTTTTAACTAGCTTGAATTTTATTTTAATGGATCTTTGACCCTTATGCATTTCACCATGAAGCAGCTTTATTCTTTTTAACCTGTTTTGTTCTGTATCACTCTATAGAAAGAACCATTCAGAATGCACCCATAATTGTGTGTGGTGGTATTGCCAAAAGATTGAAAGGTCACATGCATCTGAGTGAGACAGTTTTAGCCTGCCTAAAGGAACACTGTTTTGGCTTTCTTTCCCCCCAACAGCAGCAATTATAGACATAAATTTCACTATGGAAGCTACCAGTTTTACTCAGTGTACTTTGTTTAGAAAGTCTGGACTTAGTTGAATTTTACTCTGAGAATTTCCCTTGCTGAGTGATGTGCTGCTTGGGAATTGTGAGAATTCTGATCTATGTGGATATTCACTGTCAGGGGGTTCTTTGGACCCTGACTCCTGGCCCGGCTGTGTTCCTTATTTCAGTGTCCCATGTCCTGAAAAGATAAAATGAGGCTTCTTTCTGCTGTTTCAAAGCTTGTTTATTTTTCTTTCTTATCAAAGTTTCGGAGGCACAGACTGTGCTGTGACCTCCAGGAACATGAGGGCAGAAAGGCAATGGCTACCCAAAGCAGGTGGCTTTTATATCTATTATCAACCAGTTAGAAAACTTTACGTATCTTATTTTGTTCCCAAAACCAGTGAATATCAACCTTATTGACATGTCTCCTATATACTGAATTCTATCTACCAATTAACAAATCACAGGAACTCATGTCAGAGAAGAAAGGAAGAGAAGGAGAAGAAAGAAGAAGATGAAGAAGCCGACACCCTAGAATCTCCATGTTGGCTCCATATAATATGTATAGTAAAATGTAGAAACTACAGCTACACACTCTGTGGTACACTAAACAACCATCTCCTCATTTCTTTGGTGCTCTCAGCTCACCCAGAGGAGCAGGAAAAGTTCCCAGGCTTTTCCTGGACTCCAGCATTCACTTAGAAAACAAGTCTGAAGTACTGTGTTCATTGGGAACTAGAGCTCTTTTAGGTGTGTCATGCATGCATATATGTTTATTGATCTTCCTTTCTTTTTGGCTAGGTGGGGGTCATATTCTGTTCTTGACAGGAAAGGAAGAGACAATCAGATGAGTCTTTTCTTATTCTGTCTAGAACTACACTTTAAAAGACCACTTTCTTCTGTATAAGAAGTTTTAGTCACTTTGCCCCACCTATCCTGAATTGTTCTGTAGTCGCCTACAGAAGTTTGCCATATTGTGTTTTTGAAGTCCAGCACTGAAAAACCCATGCTCTGAATTACTGTTTCTTATTGATATACTCGTTTGCTGTTTGATTTAACTAGTTGCTGCTTGTCTGCAGGCTGCCATCGCTCCCCCAATAATGCTTGGTCTTGAGAAATACTTCTTAGGGTAAATGCATTTCCCTTAGTAATCTTTCCGAATGGGGGAGGGAGCTACTTTCACTAATTTTTCATGTGATCCTTCGCTTGTCAGGAAAAAGGATTTGTTGGATTCCTTTTAAGAGAAAGTACAGGCTTTCTATATGACCTGTTTTTCAGTGACACTGAGGTGTTCAACACAAAGAAGTGCATTTTTTTATGATCCAGGACAGATACTTTCTTGCTTAGTGTCTGTCTCTTCCTTAGGATGATTCTACATCCTAGCTATTGAGGACTTTTCTTTTTCTTGACACCTAGAGTCACAGGGGAAGACATCTGCCAGGATACGTAGTTTGACTGATATCATATGTTCTTTGCTGGGTAAAATAGGTTTATATTCCAAATTGGCTATTCTATATCACAAATACTGTAAATCCTATAACCCTGAATATATATCTATATATCTTCATTGAATTTGCTTGTCTGGGTAACTCCTGAGCTAACAAATGAGGAACCTGCTCATTCAAGGTACCTACGTTAAAATTTTGGATGTTTTTCCGTACTGGCTTCACAACAAGGGCTTACAATTAAATGAGATCTACAGTATGTAATCCAGATTCTGCTTAGCTCTTCTTTTCAGGGTGAGTTCAGCTCTTATTCTACTAGTATATGCTTTTCACCACCTTGGAGAGGTTTCTTATTCTTGGAATGCTAATTTAGCTTTTTCAAGGCCTTTTTTTTTTAAGAGTTCTTTTTGAACTCTTAACTATATTTAAGTGTTGCATTTATTATCATGACTTACATGTAAGAGGAAAGATGAATGTTGTCAGTGTGTGGACTTTCTTTCCCTTATACTGGATATTGTTGTCTGAAAGATCCTAAGAGCATATTTCTTTTGCTTTTTACTTCCACCAGACTATTAGCCTTTCAACTTCCCTGCTTAAGTCTGGATGCATTAATGATGTAATATTCTGGATGTTCCCATAAATACTGTTTTTCTTGATTAAATAGTACTCTATTGATCCAGGAACTGTTTCTTGTGGCAGTGGTGAGGAGGAAGTTAAAGTGTCATATGTAAACTTCATAGTCCATCCTCATAATTGAATTAGTGTGAGAATTCTGTATGTCAGATGTAGTTTCCTGCCTCCAAAAGTGGCCGATTCCTGAAACAAAGCAAGTATATAACAATGCTTACCCAGCACATTTGGGACTGGAGAATCTCTTACGAGGAAAGGCTGAGGGAGCTGAGCCTGTTCAGCCTCAAGAAAAAAAAAAACTGGGAGGGGACCTCATCAATGTCCGTCAGTATCTGGAGGGAGGGTGCCAGGAGGATGGAGCCAGGCTCTGCTCGGTGCTGCCAGACAATGGCAGAAACTGATGCACAGAAAGTTCCACCTGAACATGAGGAAGAATTTCTGTACTGTGCAGGTGACCAAACACTGGAACAGGTTGCCCAGAGAGGTTGTGGAGTCTCCCTCACTGGAGATAGTCAAGAACCATCTGCTTGCAATCCTGTGCCATGTGCTCTGGGATGGCCCTGCTTGAGCAGGGAAGTTGGATCAGATCACCCACTGTGGTCCCTCCCATTCTTACCCATTCTGTGATTGTGATTCTGAATATTTCATTGTTCTACAGGAGTTTGTGGTTTGTAGGTTTTCTGGGTTGAGGTGCTGTCTTTAGATGTAAAAGCTTTTTGGATAAGGTTTTTTTTTTAATTCCCTGTGAGGGGAAAAATTGTATTGCCTCAAAAATGGGGTGTGCCACAGGTAGTTCTTGTTCAACTGGGTTTTTCTTTATTTAAGGTAATGTTAAGTTTTAACTGTATAAAAACATTTTTTGCAAAAAGACTTCTATAGAAAAACGTTTTGTGAAAGTATGTTTAAAATTTGATATTTTAAAAACTTTGTTTTAAACTTTTTGAATTCCTTTACTATTAGATGTTGTTAAGGAGGTGATGAAGAAGAAGCTACTTCAAGCCTGGTTACAATTCAGTGAAGGGGATGTTTTAGAATTGCTTCATAAACTGGATGTAGAAAACTGCCCAGAAGTGGCTGTCCCAGTACTAAATGCTATGTTTTCATTATCTCCACTTCGTGACATTGTTCAGAACTGTAAAAACCTTGACAGCAGGTATGCAGAGCATTTTTCATTTCCAAAAGATGAGTATTTTGTATGAGAATATAAAACGCAAGTCCTTTTAACCTCTTAAGATACTGGCACATTTCCAGAGGATGTAAGATAGTTATTTCACTGTTTTTTGATGCTTTTTAAAGCCAGCCAGGCCTACATCTATAGCTTTGGAATGCAATGCATATACCATCTACTGATTTCAAAACATCTGCCATGCTACTAACTAGAATGCAAGGCACTTCATATGATACTGTGCATTTTCCTCCATAATACAGAGTAAGATTTTGCTATTGCTTTTTAATCAGTGACAATTTGTCATTTAATTTTATCATCTGGCATTAGACTCCTACCACTGTTCACAATCATTCCATTCTGATTGATCTGACTTTAATCCTGAGCAAAATGAAGCTTCCATTCTGAAGAATTGGGCTATATGAGAATTTTTTAAGTAGTAGATCTGTTAGTCTAATGACATTTTGAAAAGTAAGTTAAATTATTCAGTTTTTAATGATGCTTATATTAGTTTAATTTATGGAAAACACTATGGTTGTTTTTGTATGAAGTTTCTGAGTACGGCTTGAATGATGCAGTATCAGAATAATAAATGGCTAGATTTTTGAAATCTTTGATTTCTGTTTGTTAAATTTACATTTAAATAAAGACCTGTCAGATTAATGAGAAGCTGTCAAATGATCAGTTTTCATCTAGATGTTGCTCAGGTGTTTTTTGGCTGGGTTTTTTGTTTGTTTTGTATGTGAGCAATCTAAACCAAAACCAAAATGCTTGTTGATAGTTTACAAGTAAAATGGGATTCAAGGGAGTAAAAACTACCACTGCAGTGATACTGTCTTTTCTGTTTTGAGTAGAATTAATGCACAACTTAAAGTTCTGCTTCTGAAAACAAAGATTAATTGCCATGCTTGGCATGAAAAATACAATTAATCTAAAAGGGAGTGGGGGTCCCACGATGGATTATATACCTATGATGGCAGATGGATGATGAGCTTGCAGAGTTGCTGAGAAGCAGTTGTATTACATTTTGCATTTGACATACTATGATTGCTACTCCATTATTGTGTGAAGATCTTGTATTAAGAATGGAAGAAACAATTCACAGGCAGAAGGTGAAAGATATTTTAATCCGGTTGTTGCATTTCTGCAGATTAATGGTGTCAGTTTTCCAGGCTTGTGCAGCAATAACAATGTTTCATAAAGTACCTGGGTGGTTGCTCTAGAAGGTCTGAAGGGTTGGGCAGAATGTTTCTGCAAACTGGTGTGAACAGCCTTGAGTTAAAATACTGAGAAGGGGAATGTCATGAATGGCTTGGGGAGCTCTGTTTCCTCAAGAGAGAGGAAGTTATTTTTCTCAATCTATAAGTATTTCTGTGGAGAATACCTTTCACAGGGTTTTATTTGCATTTTAGGAAATAATCTTTATTTTGTATTTTCTAATACTTCTCTGTATTTATTGTTTTAGACTCTTTTATTCATCTTTTCATATTGGTTTGTTTATTTTTGTTTAGAAAACTGATTCCACTGGAGGATTTAACAGCTGAGAATGTGTTATATTGGAGATGTCTTTGTGAATATCTAAAATCAAAAGGTGAAGAAGGTGAAGTTTTACTAGAACAGGTGTTGCCAGAACCAGTTATATACGCAGATTATTTATTAAGGTACATTGCATTTAAAAATAAATCTCTTACCACTAAAGTAGAATTTTTTTAATGTAGAGAGTATTTCTTTAGTTCAAATTTTCAAATATCCTCCAAACTCAGTGTTGTGCTTGAACAGTGATTTTAGCTTTTCTTCACTTTTTTTAAAGTATTTTTGAGAGATCTTTAGAGCTTGCAGAAACCAACACTTCTTCCATTGTTGTAATTTGTGAAAATAAAGTAAAATTTGGCTGCTGTCTCTAATCATTTTTGAATTAAAACTTCCCTCCTCTTTTGCCTGCTCAGGCAAGCATGCTTCCCAAAAACATGTTTGAAGGCAGTAAGAGAGGTGCAAGATGAGCCAGTTACAGAACAGTTAATTAACTGGAGGGTGCAAGAGGGTGGAAATGAATGTTTTGTTAAGGCAATGCTTTAACCAAAGTGAAGAAATTGTAATTTTTTTTTTTTTTTTGTCTTCATGGGATTCTTTGGTCTTAACATAAATTTTGTTTGTGAGCATGGATAATGCTGGTAAATCTTAACTGAGATGTTGTACCTGTAAAAGAGTGAATCTTCCTGAAATGATTATAAATCAGATCTGCTGAAAAATGCATTGTATTGATGGATATTTCCAATTAAAAATATGCATATTCTTTTCTCACTCTACTGGGTGTTTTATACTGGTAGTAATTACAGAAGTCATTGCTACTTTTCAATGTGGAATGTGTTAACATGTTTCATAAACATTTAATAAATGAAGCATCTGTATTTCCTTAGTTTTGAAATGCATATCCAGTCTGGTGGGTATAAATTTATTCATTCATAATTAATTTAACAGTTCATAAAAAATTTGTTTTCCGAAAAATTTGTTCTTCAAGAGAACATTTGTTCTCTTTCCATCCAGTCTTACTCAAAGTACCTTCAGTTACATTACCCTTCAGGGTGAGGCTAAAATTAATCAGGTTTGTTGGTAATTGTTTATGGTATCGACTGTTAAACTGTTTGTTGTTGAGCTGTGCCACCAGTTGTTTCAGGTAAGATTTGCAGTTCTACAATCCTCTGGTGTACAGTGTACAATTGTGCAGTGCACTGTGAGGGTGTTGGTTAGGAACAGCAAGAAATGTAAGTCATTGGTACTTCAGAAAAAAAGCAGGATTGTGAGCTGCATTTAGATATTCACTGTCACCTGGTGCAGGTGACATTATTATTAAATGATCAGAAACACTTAATTTTCATTTCAGATGTTCTTAAATAGTACTTAAATGCAAAGTTTTTTTGTCCTAAATTTGAAGAAATTTTAAAAATTTGCTAAAAATAACAAACTGTTGCTGGCAAGTATCTACAAAACTGTGGTAGAAAAAAACATCTTTTTCACAGCTCATGTCAATATTTGAATTATATTTTGCAACATTCTTCAGTATTGAATTTTGTACATGATATGTTTCACTCCAGATTTTGGAATATGCATAACTTTCACTGATAGATAAAATTTTGATAAAAGAACAATTGAGTCTGGAAAAATGAAGAAATGGAACAAACTGATTACCCTTTCCATGCTATATGGCTGAGTGTATCTGATAACAGATTGTTATTCTGTGATGACATATTTGATCAGATTAAGAATCCCCTATATACTTTCATGATTTTCTTGTATTTTGTCTTGTAGGCAATATAACAATTCTGAATTGTAAAAAAGACATTGTACCTATATATGCAGAAAATATTAAGAAAAATGGTAACATCTATACATTTGTTCCTAAGATGTTACCTTTATGCATTTTTACAGAACTGAAGTCACATGTGCAAGCATTACTTGACATTTTATGTTTCTGATTGTTATTGCATTCACAAAAGGGATTTTTTTGAAACTGTAC
Organism: Vireo altiloquus; assembly: GCA_013396875.1. NCBI lineage: Eukaryota > Metazoa > Chordata > Aves > Passeriformes > Vireonidae > Vireo > Vireo altiloquus. The sequence continues at coordinate 11,962 of VZRF01008841.1, forward strand.
ATTATTTGGCATAAATAACTTTCTGAAAATATTAATCTATTAAAAGAACACAACCATTAACTTTTAAGGCTTGTGCCTAATGTAACCACTTGTTTATACAGGACAAGAAAGTGGTGGAATTTTTTATTGGGGGTGGGGGAGGAGTGGATATATGGATTTGTTTGGAGTGTGTTTATTTATTTACTTACTTGTTACTGTCCAGGAATGTAATTATATCTGTTTTGTTTGGATTCAGTTATCTTCAAAATATGCCAGTTCTTCATGAAGAACAAAAAAAAGACTTCAATTGTTTTGTAGACCTGATGACAAAAGAATTTATAGGCCAGCAACTGATTGTAATCCTAGGCTGCATGGATACCATGGAAGAGGGAGGAAGGTAAACTTAAATATCACACTTGTGGTACTAAGCTTATGACATTCATGCCTGAGGTCAGGCATAGAACCTCTGCTGGGAAAAGAACCTGAGCAAACAGTCAAAATACAGTTCTAATGCTAGCTGGAATAGAAAGCAGTCTCCTTAATGGAAGTGGTCCCAAAATTGTGCCAAATATTGTCTGTTTACTTTTATGGAAAAGTAAGTTCTAATGCAGATTCAGCATTGTTAGGGGAGAATAAATTCACTTGTTTTCATAAAGTATTTTTGAAATTACAGGACTGTTTATTTGGAGCCTAGTATGTAAAAACTAAAAGTAGAAAAATGGATTGCTTTACAATAGATGACTTGTAGCAAGTAGCCTGTTTGTTTCTTGTGTTTTTAAGCTATAGTCTGCTAAGGCCTAAAAGGCTACAAATATCTTAGATGCCAGTCTAAATTGGACTGTGTTAACTGAGTCATTCCTAGAACTTGAACAGCCTTTTGGTGTGAAATAAGAAGTGTGAATGAATTTGGAAATTCGTACCATCATACCAGGCATTTTGTGAAAACTTGCAGTTATGATAGTATAAACACAACAGTAATTTCAAACTCTCAATGGAATGTGTAGATGTGTGCCAGACTGGCAGGATAGTTTAAGTTGTAATATTTTTTTTTTTTTTTAAATTTTGGGTCAGGTCAAGCATTCTGCAATATTGATACAGACTGTTTTCTGCTGGTATGACTTTTCTTTGGACAGTAGTGACACCTGATTGGAAAATTCAGCCTTTTCTAATCACGAAAGACCAGGTAGAATCAGTAAAAGAGAAACATTCCTAAGTAAGAAGATACATTTGGCAGTTAATGTAGCCATGGAGAAAAGTTTCTCTCATACTGTATTATAAAGTCTTCATCTTGAAGCTGGTAGGATAGTAACTCTTATGTCTTCCATTTCCTTGAATAAGCAAACATTGTTTGTTTTTTGTTTTTTTTTTTCTCATGCAGGAAGCATCTGTTAGTTATTTTACAAAAGAGTCTCATTTTACCTTCAACCTCAGCTGCACTTATACCTCTGCTTATTGAAAGATTGTTCAGTATCATTACAGATGAGGACAGAAGGATTCAAGTTGTAAGTAATTTTAAAGCTTGGTTTCTAGTCTCTGTTGTCCCCATAAATCAAAGAGCCTTTAAAGGAGCGTTGTAAAAGAAATATCAGTATTTTAATATTGTCTCCTTCCCCCTTGGAGGTATTGGGGGGGGGGGCAAGTTGTTTGTTATTATTTTGGTTTTTAGCATAGCTGTATTTTGTAGTTTTCTAGAGACTTTTATGTTTAGAGATGTGACTGGTGCTGTAAAATGCAATCCTCAAACTAGGAGGATTCAGTAACCTGTTCCAAAATACTTTATTGTATTAGATGCAAAGTGTTTTGACAAAAACATTCAAAGTGAGGATGATGTAGATTTCCAGGTTTCATAATTCTCTTCCCTCCTGTTAGCTCAGATAGGTACTTAAGGTCTTCCTTGCTTATCCAGGTGAATGGGAGAAAAAGAGGATTGAATTGTGCTCATGGTCACATTATGTGTTGTCAAATGGAGGGTTATCTACAGAGAATGAGCTGTTAAGAGAAACTGCACAGATGTGCAATACTTTTTCAGAAGGATAATATTTTAAATTTGGAAAAGTTAAATGCTTAGTATATATCTGAACTGCAATTAATGGCACTAGTATATTGTTTGTAACAATAGGTTGCAGAAATTACATCAGAAGTTCGTGAGCCAATTGTTGCAGTTGACCAACCTGTTGACACTGCTGAAATAAGAAAGCAGAAGCTTAAGGTGAGCAGATTTTAGTTAATAAGAAAAATATTTTTTTAAGCTTAACCATCTAGAGTTTCATATAGTAGGTTAATATTGGTTAGTGTCAATAGTGTATAATTGGCTAATACCGCAGAGGATATTGTATTAATTTTCTTTTTACTTTGTATTTCAGTTGGCTAAAATAAAAATGAAACTTATTGAAGCAAAAAATTCTTTGGAAGAATGTATTACTCTTCAGGATTTTAATAAAGCATCGGTATTAAAAGAGGAAATAACTGAGTTGGAACACGCGAAAAATGATCTGATAAAAGCAGCAGAGCAAGCTGAAATTAAAGAAATGCCTGTGGAGAAGGTATCTTCCTATATTCCTAAGTGCTTGGTTATGTTTTAAAATTTGTTCTTAGTTTTAAAAGAAAGTGAAGCTTGGCCTTGTCTCAAATACATTTTTAAAATTGAAACCAAATATTTGTGGTATTAGTATTCTTCTGCAAGTATAGAAGCTGCTAGGATGCTCTAGAAAAAAAAGTATTGCAGTTAAACTGTTCTTTTGTCATTGAATAACTAAAGAATTCTGAAAGGGTATTTTTCTTACTGTTTTTACTCTTAACTAACTGAAAACATGAAAAGGAGTTTATTTTGATCATAGCTTATAGGCAGATAATGATTAATATTCTTGCACAAAAAATGTGTACTGGACAGGAAATGTTTGTTTGGGTAGGGACAAATTATGATTAATGGCCCCATTCTTCTTATCACAGCCACCGTTTGTATTGATAGTGTTTTTCTCTTTTCCCTGACCAACTTGAAGAATGATCCTGAAACACTGTTGAAATGTCTGATCATGTGCTATGAGGTTTTGAAGATCATGTCACTTTCTAAAGGAATCAGTCCAACCATCTATGAAATCATTCAATCTCTGGTATGTAGGAATACAAAATAATGTTTACATTATAATGAAAATGCATACATCAAAGCCGACCCTTGGATGCTGGCAGGAGCTTTTGTGCTTGTTTCACAATAACTTTGCTGTGTTTGGTGCTTTTAAGAGTAATAAAGCATCAAAGAACCTAGTGTTTTAAAGGTGAGTAGACATAATGCTGTTCTGAGCTCCTATGCCGTAACTGGTTGTGTCAGAGAGATACTAAAATACAAGAGGAAGATGATGAATATTTGCCAAATGTGTGACAGGGCTGAATTATAGTGTGTCAAGTGGTGTGCTTAGATTTCTGCTTACTGCCCTCAATTACTTGGATTTTCTATCAGCCAACATTCTGAGAGCTCTAATAGAGAACTTTTAAGGGTGTTATTTGTTTTGTTTTGGCTTTAATCTTTGTTTGTTGTTTCTAGTCAAAAGCTTTTTATCTAGGAAAAACTGTAACTCATATGAACCTTCCAAGGAAAGATTCCCCTCGCCCTCGCCTCTCTTTTTTTAGGAACTTTGAAGAGCAAAGTATTTTTGTATTGAAAAATAAGGCAGTGGCATTATTGGGCTCTTGTAGTCAACAAATTATACTTATCTACAAGATAAACTTCTCAAGTTTCCATTGAGAAAAGTATGGATTTTTCTCCTAAATATCACAGACCTTTAACTGTTACTGCATGTATGGAAAAAGAAAGGAAAAAAAGTAATATGTCATCATATGAATGGTGCATCCATGTCAGAATATTCTGTGCAATTCTTACCCCATCTATTTAGAAAGTTTATGTTGGAAGTAGTCAAGAGAAGGGCAGGAAGGAAAAGTATAAAATTGATGCTATTGAAGAATGTCTAAATGGATTCTCTCTTTGTAACCTGGAGAGGACTTAAGGGTAAGGGCCTGAGAGAAGGCAGAAGTCTTAAAACATGGGAGAAAGTGAGTGAGGATTGGTTGATCGCCTCACAAACCTATGCACTAGCAAGCTCAGAACAAATTAAATGAGTCACTCCTTCACCTAATCTGTAATCTATGGAATTCCTTGTTGCAAGACGTGTGAACACTTAAATTTCAAGGAAGACTGAGCAAGTTCAAGAAAAATAAATATGGAGTGATTAGGTACATAGGAACAGCCTGGTAGCTCTACTGTCTCTCAGCTGAAAATTCTTGGGACCTTGACAAGAATTCTTACGAAGTATCTACTTATTCTCTTTATGTAATTTGGATTTGATCTTTTGATAAGGAGATGATAGACTGGATGACCTCAGAAAGGACATTCTTAGAGTTCAGCTTGCAAAGAAAATTGCTTAAATATAGTGGAACCACACCTAAATTCTTTCAGATGTGTGGAAGTATTCTTGGTAATCCTAATTAGTGTTGTGTATTCCAGGAACCTTTCCATTCAGTCTTTAATTTTCACATTTGTTTATTCCATTTTTCTTTCTCCACTATTCTGCTTTTGTATTGATGTTCCTGATGAATGATGTTCCTGATGAATATTCATGTGTTAAGTGACTTGGGATACTTGCTTAGTTCAAGTTCAAGTTCAAATAAAAAAAAACTCCTTAGTTAATACAAAAATAAAAAGTGATGCCATTGTATTGTTCATACTGTATCTTGTCTGGCTTTTCTTTTGTGTGGATTTTTACAACTGTCTTCTCAAACCTGTTTCAAGTACATTGAAGTGGCATCTATATTTTGGAACTTGGAACTGGGTGTTGTTTCTCTGCAAGAATGTTAGTGTCTTCTATGAAGAAATGTGTAGGCTTGTTGTTGTGTGTTGGGTTTTTCATTTCTCAGAGTGATCAATTTCATTTTGTTTGAAAACAAATATTTATTAAAAACAAACATGAAACAAAACACTCATGTGACTTTTGCCATTATTTTGTTGCTGATTTCAAACAACATACTCAATCTGCTTCTGTTTATATCTAGATAAACAGAATGTTTGGTAGTTGCCACTTTCCAATTCTATATCAAACTAAATAATTTTTAATTTCAGAGTAAGCATATTTTAGTAGTCAGAGTTGTATTTTCAGTTTATGTATTTCATCTATACAGTTTAATATTATTTTTTTCAGATACTTCCAAGTTTAACTAATGTCCACCCAGCTGTGAGAAATATGGCAGTTCTGTGTTTGGGTTGCTGTACCCTTCAGAACAAAGAATTCGCCCAACAACAGCTTCCATTGCTGCTAGAGGTAAAATGTCTGATCAAAAATGAAATTATGGTCTTTGTGACTTAGTAAATAAATCCAGTCTTGTATCTATAACAAGCCTATCATACATAATAATATTATTTGAGAACCAGTGATTCCTTTTCTCCTGAAGATCTGGAGAGTGTGGTTTCATGTAGACTTTTCTGATGTCTGATAAGATTCAGTTTATCTTGGTAGTAGACCTGTTGTCTTGAATTTTTCTAGGAATTCCTTATCTTTAAGGTCTCACTTTCTCTTCCAAATCTGGGTGAAATCTGTCATACATTTGTTACTCAATACAGAAAAGATATGATGTAGGATTCTCTAAGCCTTCCTCGGGAAACCAAACTAAAAATGTGTCCGTGGTGGCTTTCACGTTTCTGTTACATAAACTTACCTGTGATTGTGGGTGTCTGATTTAAATTCTGTATAATTAATTTGTTTCTGGATTAAGGAAGAGTTGTTAAGTAGAGGATAAAGCAATATTTAAATTAATAAACAATAGCATGGTCAAACATCTATAGATATGGAGCATGTTGGATGCAGTAATACTCCCAATCCCATCCTTGTGGTGAATGTTCTGAAACCAAGCTAATGACATCAAACATGGCATGAGTTAACATTTTTGACCCTGGCTTTGAGGGAAGTGTGGGTGGCTACTGTGCTTTCTTAGGAGTGTGTTCAGGCAGACATTTGAGAAATGACAGAAGGTGTTGAGCTGATATGCTTGGCTTAGACAAGATGGTAGAGCTGTCAGTCATAGTAGGAGAACTTTGGGTTCCTAAAAAGTTAGCATTTACTATTGTTTGTAATTTGCATTTGAGTATGTCACATTAAAAAAAAAAAGTTTGTTGAGAGAGGATTTCAGTTGCTTTAGTAACTTAAATTTTTGAGTTAAGTAATTATTTCTGCAGGTATTAAGCCCCACAATCTCTATGTAGGCTGCTATCAGAGGCAGGGTGTTGGGCTAAACAGATGTAGAATCTCTGGGCTAACCCATGATATATGGTTTTACTTGCATGTAATTTGAACTGTAATACATATAGTAACCTATGTAACTTTGAATTTTATTACTCTCTTGGTCTCTGTTGTCTCTTTACATACTGTTGATTTTAATTAAGCTGTACTTTTATTGAGCTATATTTCTGTAATGCCTAACACTCTGGAGCTACCAGAGGCAAACAGACTGTTTGTCCAGTGTCTGCTTACAGGTTGGACAATAAAATTACATCTCACACATGTATGCTCACTACATGAGTGAAATTCATTTGATTTTACATAGTCTAATTGCATAGATGACTTGATAAATTATTTCCCAGATGATATCATAAGCTCAGGTTTAAATTTGTATCACACCTTCCTAAAGTTTGAAAATTGGTTCAAGTATTATAAAACGTTTCCCAAAATAATCAACTTTATTAAAAGAAAAATCATACTATGCTAATTTCAAGACTGGTGGTCCACTGAAAGATGATGTATTTATTTTCCTTATTAAACCTAGGTTTTACAAGTAGATAACATAAAGATAAAGCTCAGTGCTTTAAAGGCAGTCTTTGATCAACTAATGCTGTATGGAATTGAGCCTTTTAAAGCCAGAAGAGGCAATGGCTCTCAAAATGAGAGTGCACATATGAGAACTGAAAATGGTGAGAATGAAAGTGAAACAATAGAGGAGGAAGAGGAGACTGCTACAGTTAACAGCCTTCTGAAACTTCTTTCTGGTTTCTTAGACAGTGAGGTAAGGAATATTATAAAATTTGCTTTGGTTTTGTTTTGTTTTAAAATTGTTTTTGCAGATGGCTTATTATCCCATTAGGTTGCCTGGGAATATTGTGTGATGTGAATTGAAATTAGTGTTCTAATATTGAAGTACCTGTCCTAGAAAATGACTACAAGTTTGTCACTGGTACAGACTAACGTTACTCTTGAGCTGCTTTGCATTCTGTGCAGGTGTTAATATGTGAATGTAGAGGATTACTTGGTCAAATAGAATATAGGCTATTACAGTAAAGTATTAGTGAGAAATATTATGGTTGGTGTATTGTGTATATGATGAGTTCTTTCTTCAGGATTCAGAACTTAGGACAGAAGCTGCAGAAGGCATTGCCAAACTGATGTTCTCTGGGAGGTTGATCAGTGCCAAGCTCCTTTCTCGTCTTGTTTTGTTGTGGTATAATCCCGTGACTGAAGACGATACTCGGCTACGACACTGTCTGGGAGTTTTCTTCCCTTTATTTGCTTATGCAAATAGGTAATGGTCTTTGTAATTTGTTATATGGCAATATACATTGATCTAGCAGCTTTAGAAACGTTTTTTTGGTCTTGCATAAGTAGAAACAGCACAAATGCAAATTAGACTTAGACATCTAATTCAGACTCCTATGCCTATTGCTTTTGAAAGTACATAATCCCAACCTGTGACGATTCTGAAGATTTGCTATTAATTCCCTTTTACCCCTGTGGCTTGGTTTTTTTTCTTTCCTAAGCCTATAATTGAAACTGTTCTCAAAGATATTGAATAAAATTAATTTTAAAAGATGTGCTTTACTTATTTATGCTGTTGAGCTCTACAGGTAGGCTTTGAAGTGTCACTAAAAAGTAGCTAGCGGGAATGCTTCAAAAGAAAATAATCAGTGCCCAGCAGTTATCAAAGCAGCAGGCTGCTGGGTTGTGGTTTGGGGTTTGTTTTTGTTTTGTTTTTGAACCAAGGAATATTCCCAATTTAAATTCACAGCATATTTAAACCTCCTCTTTATTTTGGTGGTGGACAAAGGACGTAGAGAGCTTATGTAAGGGAATAAGAGCTAATAGCAATTCTCATCTCCTTTTACCTGCTGTAAGAAAAAATATTTAGCTTACTTTTCAGTAGCTGCTAGTGGTTTTATCGAGTTAGAACAAACGGAGTATTTATCTTTTTTTTTTAATAGTTAATTTTTAATTTAGGTATATTATGTTACCTTATCTATTTTTCAAGAAAATTGAATTAAATTTTTGTGGCCTATGTGTTGCCACATTAAAAGGAATAGTACAAAGGGGAGTTGTCTTGCAAAACCAGCAAAAAACCTCTAAGCAATGTATTTGTGCTGTTGTCAGAAAAAAACCAAAGAAAAATACCCAGTTTCTTACAGAATGGGGTTTTCCCTACTTAAATTCTTATGAAAGTAACAGAAAAACTTATTTCATATGTTTCCAGTATCTCTGATAATGAGTAATGAATTTAAGCTTTTAATATTGATAATCTTTTACTTGTGAATGTCATCTTCTGATGCTGTGAATTTCATTGGTTTTTTATGAGTTCTAGTCATTTGCAAAAGAGGCAATTTCTTGTGGCACCTCATAGATGATCTTTTTCTTGAAAAAATAACATAGTGTTATGTGTTAAGCAAAAACCAGAAAAACCTGTGGAGAAAATGTTCTAAGTCTTAGTCTGGCTTATTGATTGAGAATCTCTTTTTGGTTAGGAAATCTCATTTATTTTCTGTCTCAAAACATTATCTGCATCCTGGATCCAGGTGGTCCATTTTAAGTTGGGTAATTTACTTTCTTCAGTTACCAACACTGTATTATTAGAAGCAAATTATTAAGTACTGCGTGTAATTCAGAACTTGTGTGCAAAGTTGCCATTCAGTAAAGGAGAATTTGGGTAATAAATTAGATTTGGCTGAGGCTCATACCTAAATTTCATACTGATCTCTCACTGAATTTTAAAATTCCATTTGTTTTCTGGGTGCTGCTCTGTTAATCTTTCCATCTGGTCACAGATATAGTCAAGAGGCTTACTTTTTGAAATGAAATATTTGAGCTGTGAGAAAAAAATGTTGATCCTGACTTTTTAAATTAATCTGTCATGTCAGAAGGGTGGTATGAGATGCTAGAATAGGGACAAGGTCCTGTAACCAGTGAACAATCCTTACTCATGGAATGTCTTCTATAGAGTATTAAACTCTCAAGCAGCCTAAGAGGAGAAACTTCTGCCTTGTGCCTCTATGTTATTAGAAGTGGAGGTTTTTTTTCATTTACAGGAAATAATCTGAATGATACTTCAATAGTGCTTGAGCCAATATAAAGACTTAAAGCTACTGAAAGGGAGAGTTCTTGCTTTGGTTCTTTTGTAGCCAGTTGTAGTGCTGTAAAGGTTTTTTGTCAGATGCTTTGGCTCCGTAATCCAGCAGCAAATAATCAGAATTTTTAAAAAATCATTTGCTTTTTAAAGTTTTCTCCTGTAGTTATTTTTGTTCAAATAGGAAGTTAATATAAATATCAGCAAAAGCAATTAAAGGCTTCACTTGAATTGTACCTTTTTGACATCTTGCTTGCTAAATTGTTTTGACAAGTCTTGTGGAACCACACTTACAGACAACTTGCTGCAGAACCAAGTGAAACATTATTTTTAGGCTTGCTTGGCAGGAGTTATGAACTCTTCTGAGAAAAAAAGCACAAATATTTCTTCCAAAAATCTTGTTAACCACTGCGTAATTTTTTTTGCCAGAGTTCCTTGCTTTCTTACACAACAAAAAGTATCCCCAAAGAAAAATGCTAGCAGAAAGGGAGAATGAGCAGAAAACAAGATTAATCTATGAAAATGAATTAGAGACATGTATTTATGTAAATGTTGTCTTTGTCCTTCAAGATAGAATATGTCTGTATAATCAGTTGGGTTTGCAGTAGTAAGGACAAATGTTCAAATTCTTCAGAGGAAGGGTTACTTAAAATTTGCTTGAAATACCATGTGCTAAAATTTCAATTGGTTCTATGAAACAGTTTTGATATCTTGATCTTGCTGTTGCTACCAAATTTGGCTGCTCCCACTTTGCTTTGATTGATGTAATGGGTCATTGAACTTTCATCATGGAAAACTTAGTTTTGTCTCACTATGCTACTAATATTTGACTTCACTGAAACAGATCTAACCAGGAATGCTTTGAAGAAGCTTATCTTCCAACTCTGCAAACACTGTTAAATGCTCCTGTAACATCACCTTTGGCTGAAGTAGATATCACTAATGTTTCTGAACTGTTAGTGGACTTGACCAGACCAAGTGGACTGAAATGTCAGTCCAAGAAGTCTCAGGACTATCAGGTACAATATGTTAAACTGTAGGATAATAGTACTTGTGTCAAATAAAGAACTACTCCCCCTTTGCTTACTGCTACCTGTCTGTGCCTCTCTGGGATTCCCAGTGTCAACAGTTGGATTAAATGAGCACCTATTCAGGTAATGAAGTATTTTAGCTTGACACTTTCCTCCCCCTTTTCAGCCCCTCTTCTTTCCCTGCTGCCCAAATTTCCCCTCCTTCTTACAATTAAAAAATGCTAGTAGGAACTTGCACATGGCTGATTGCTTTTATTGCAAAGGTATTTATAAAAATCTGTTGGTGAATGTACTGAAAATAGTGCATTTTAGGAAAATGTTTGCTATGTAAAATTAGCCAACTGTTTAAATCAGATTGTTCTAACTGCTTTCTCTTGTAAATAGTTCCCAACAAAATTAGTGGTATCTAATTTCTTTCCTTTGCAGGAGTTAACAGTGCATGATACTTTAGCCATGAAAATTTGCAATGAAATCCTGGTGGATCCAACTGCACCAGATGTTCGTATTTATGCAAAAGCTTTAAATTCACTAGAACTCAGTAGTTCTTGTACAGAGAATCTTCTGGTGTTGCTTAACAAGATTCAAGAGGTAATACAGAAATAGCATGGTTCTTACTTTTTTAATCATTACTAGTCTAATATTCTGATATGCTTAAAAATGAAGAGCCTTTTGTTTGTTATGATGATATGACTGGAATTTCTCTTCTAACCAGTCTTTGAAAACTAATTTTTGAGTAATTCACAAAAATCTGAGCTGATATCACTGCATAAACCATAGACAGTATAACCAACGTGAAACAGTGTGCCCAACTTGATACATTACAGTACAGTATGTTCTTTTGATACCTGTAGTGTAGTTTTTTTTTTTCAAAGTTAAAATAAAATTCAGTATTAAGTCTTGCAGTTTAGCGGCTTATCTTTAGTTAATTATTAACAGCTGAAATTTTACACCTAAACTTAGGATGTAATGGGAAGATCATTGGGCAACATGAAAAAGATCCTTGATTTAAGATGAAGTGGGAACGGATCACAAGAGTTTTACATTGGTGCTTTTATTTATATGGAAAAAAATGAAATTTGGAAGTGTGGCACACTGGTATATAGAAATACACTGCCACAATGGTATCTAGAAATGTTGAAAAGAATGCTGAATCCACTATGGGTATATCATCCAGAGATAGCTGTACTCCATGTCCAATTGCTTTAATTTTTTTCAGGTTTCCTTTAAAAAAATTATGAAAAAGAAAATAATTTTATTGCCTAGTATTGACAGAGAAAGTGTTTCTCCTTTCAGCTTTGACTGGTCACTTTCATGTCGCACATTGTATTCTTTGTGCAGTAATTTCAACTAATCCTATTGGTAGGCAAATTTAATTGATAAAAGTAGTAGTTGTAAATTTAAGTAACATTTAACATTAAATGTCTGTTCTCCAGAAAGTGGAAGATAAACAATGTCAAAGAGCTATTGAGAAGATCCAGATGAAATTGACCAAGGATCCTAAAGTGGGCAAAAGCCACTCTGGAAGAAGTGAGGAAACAGATCACTCTGAAAGGACCCAGGAAAGTGACATCACACTGTCCGAAAATACTGTTCACAATGAAGAAGGTATTTCTGGACAGGTGTAGTACAGCAGGTGTACAATTCAGTGAATTGTTTAGATGTTATGAAAATAAGAAGCAATAGGACTTGGGAGACAACCCCAGCTCCCTCAGCTGCTCCTCATAACACTTGTGCTCCTGACCCTTCCCCGGTTCTGTTGCCCTTCTCTGGACTCACTCCATCACCTCAGTGTCTGTCTTGCAGTGAGGGACCCAAAATTGACCATGGCATTTGAGGTGTGCCCTTATCAATTTTTAGTGCTGGGGAATGGTCACTGCCCTGGTCCTTGCTGGCCACGAAGTCTGTGGTACAAGCCAGGATGCCACTGCTGGCTCCTGCTCGGCTTGTGGACATTCACCTGTTAGGGCTGGTCCCTTGCAATTTCAGTGTCCTCAAATGGAAAATCACTGTTCCCACACTCATGGTCCTCCAATTGAGGGGACTGGGCAGCCTGAGGCCCATCAGTAATATTAAAGAATCAGGCAAATAAAGTACTGAATAGCTCTGCTTTTTCTCTAGTCCCGTTAGTCGGGTGACTGACCATCTTCAGTGTTTGTCCAGTGTTTTGTTTGGGCCTCCTCCTATTTTTACTGTACTTTCAAAAGTCCTTCTTTACTATCTCACAAAACACTGACGAGGTTCACCTGTAATTGAACTTTGCCCTTTTGTGCCTTCTCCCTGCATGTATGAACCACAGCTCTGTCATCTTCCTGCAAAGCCTGACCTTGCTGTCAGAGATCTTGCAGTTCCTTTTTCCTCTTGAGCTCTGCAAGGAGCTCCCTGTTCAGACAAGCTGATCTTCTGCCCCTGCTTCAGCTTCCACCACAGCGGAAGGGGCTAAACACTTGCCAGGAATAGTTTATGTATGATTGACCTTTGCTGGGGTGGAGTTACTGCTGAGTGGCATTTTAAACTTCCTGTTAGCCTTACTAGCTAGTTTCTGGTTTAAAGAAAAAGTGGGGTTCAGTTGTGTGGCTTTTTAATGTAACAGCCAAACTTTAAAATACTGGTACTTAAGATAATCAACTTTTAATTTATTACTTCTGCATGTGTTATTCTGTTTAACAGAAAATAAAAAAGATGCTCTTCATACTCCAGTTAATGAAGTTAAAGAAACTGTAAAATTAAGATCTACAAGAACCAAAGCTGGCAAAGGTACAGTGGCTACAGTATTAGGTTTTTTTAATAAAATAATTTCATAATAGCTTTTTGTGACTGTGTAGATGGGAAAGCCATTTATACTCTGTTGTAATTTTTACAATTTTATTTTTTAAAAGATTAAAGTAGTTTGTTCTGTGGAAGTTTTTGTGCTGTTAACCTCTCCCAATAACACAGATTTCAGAAAAGAAGAAGACTGACTACAGGATTGCAGATTACCCAGCCCCAGCCATTGACAGTAATGTACAGGTGCTTCTGGGAGAAGTGGAAAATTGTGGGGTTTTTCTTGTTGATTTTTGTGACCATATTCTATCTATGCTGACTGCATATTTCTACATTTCAATGCAATATTAAACACTGAAAAAAGACTGGTACAAAACTACTTTAAGAAAATAAATGGTATCAAGATACAAAAAGAGACTTTTTTTTTATACTTAGGACAGCAGAAAGCAGCAGCAGAAGTGAGGTCTGTGACCAGAAGAAAAACTGGTGCAAGTGTAAAACGTGGTCTTGAAAGGTAAATTCTTGTCTCATCACCATCAAAACCATGATGTCTTTTCTAGTAAGGAAGTTGAATTCAAATGTTTTTTCTTTCCCAAACCTGTATGTTTTGATATCCTCTGTTCCTAAAACACAGATAACTATTTAAGAAAAAAACATTCTTTAAACTGGTACTTTTGAAACAGTGGCAAGTTCTGTCAAGGGGCCTGTAACATTTTTTTAACATATGTTTTGTGTGTTGAGTCAACAGATACTGTAGCTGAAAAAAGTCAGATTTTTGGTTTACATTATTGATCTTCTTCCAATTAGTATTTTTTGCCCTTTATAATCTGTTCTGTGGAAGTGTCAGTTTTTAAAATTCAAATTCTTTTTTCCCCCTTCGCAGTTTTGTTGCTTGTTGTCCAACATGTAGTTGACAAGTGTATAGAAATGACTGAGAAGTGAATATAGACAATGGATTTCTTCTCTTATGATCTTGCAGGATATAAGCATTAAAGCAGCATTATCTTTGTAATTTTCCGCGGTACTCGACTCCCATTTAATTTATTGTGGACTTTATTGTGACCAGGGTCAGTCTCTCCCATTTGCATGTTTGGTGTGTTTGCTTCAATTCCACCTAATTTTATGGGAATTTTGCTTATTTTGCAACTGCTTATCACTTGGTTATCTTTACTGATACTGCTATGTCACTTGGAAAACACCAATATATTCCCAAAAAAGAAAAAGTTTATAATTGGTAAGAAGTATTGTTGCTCTTTAAGACCATGTTTCAAGTTTGTTCCTATAAAAGCTCTTCAGTTTGCTTTTTTTTACCTTACTCTTAAACATTCTATGTTTCAGTCGTGATGAAATTCCAGAACCAGTCCCAGTGTCAAGTTCTAGGCCTCAAAGACGAGCAAAAACTTTGGCACTGGAGAAAACTCGAATGAATCTTTCAAAACTATTGAATGAGGCAACAGATGAGTGAAGACAAAAGAAGAAAGTGCCTTTGTCAACAATGCCAGTTAATATCAGACTTGAAAATAAGATTTTTTTTCTTGTTAGTCATATTTAGTGCTTTTTATATGAATCATCATTTATACTTCTACATTTCTATACTAGTTTTTTAAAAATAGGTCCTTTAAATTAATTTCCTGATATAAAGTACTTCATTCATGTAATAAAAACAGATTAAAATATTACCTGAACAAAACTTGGATTTTTTTTCTTTTACTTAATAGAGAAGAATGCCTCTTACCCACAAATAAAAATTGCTGTTGATGCTTAGTATTCCATAGTTAAAGCTGTTTTGATATTTAATATTAGAGGAGAGTGGTTTCTTGTGATGGCAGCAATTTTGAATGTACCTACTTTTATGGCACCCACTTTTTTTATAAGGTTTTATAACCGTAAAACATGTTCAGCAGATGCACCTATTTACTGTTCATGTTCATGTAAAATAGAGTTGATCTTAATTGGGAATTCTGCTTCCTGTAGGTGTGTATCCACTTTATTAAACAATGTCAAAGTGGTAAACTGATTTTACAACCCATGCTGGAAGTCTGTTGGTGCTGACCATGTTATATAGAATCAGTGATATGCTTTTAGCAAAGCATAAAAATATTTGTGGTACAAAATAAGATCTGGTAAAGGAAAGGAGTATTTAAGTACAGAAGGGGCAAAAACTTAAATCCTCTAATGTCAGTCTTTTTAAAGTAGCATTCAATTCTTATTTCTTTGTAGCTCTGAAGTTCAAAACATGTAGGAGTGGTCAGGAGTTTCACAGGATAGCAGATTAAGCTGTAGTCACACAGTAATCACTGGTGGCTGAGCAGTTCACTCGAGATGGAAACACCTCGGCAGTCGCGTCCGTGTCGCAGTGGGCTCATTCCGGAGCAGTCGGAGCAAACTCACTCCATTCCTCCACATGCACATCTCAGCTCTTGATGCCAAATGCAGCTTTCTGAGGAACTTGCATTTAAAATAGGTAAATATGCTATAAATGATCTTGGGTAATTCTCGGAAACACACTGGGGACAGAAGCAAAAAGTAGTATCCCTGAAGTGTAATGCCCAAACTATTATGCTGTTTCCAAGCTTGCATATAGGAAACAGAGGGATTGTATTGCTTTTCATCCTTTGCAGTTTTTGTCGGAAATTTGTCAAACTGCAAAATGGCACAACACACTTTTCTGCTGGTATTTGCTCTATCCAGAAGGTTCTGTCACTGTGATTAATTATTTTTGTAATTTTTAACACAATTGTGAGGTCCCGACCTCCCTCATTCGCTAACTTTGCAAATCCCCAAAATTGTGTTGTAGTGTGAGTTTGTGTACATGCAGCCACTTAATATCAGAGATGCTGTCTGTCCCCTTGAATGCTGCTTGAACACAGTCAAAATGGGGAAAGTATATAGTGGTTTTTCTCAGCTGTAAGTCAGAGCTTCCCTGGGGCTTTAGTGTTGGGGGTTTTTTTATTTAAGTTACAAGTTCTCTCTGGTCCTCCCTCTCTTGAGTAGTTTGTTCTTAAAGCACTACTACACTTTGAACAACTGTAGTTAGTTGTAGTTAGCTAGTCCACTTCTATTTATTCCTAAAATAAGATTTGAGGCAAAGCAGGAGTAATAAAAATCTGTAAAGGCCTCTGGGCATGCCTTCCCCAATAAGCTTTAGTTTTGTTGTGCCTTGCCACATATGCAGGTTCTGTCTCTGGCATCTCTTAGGAATGCTGGACTGAAAATATGAGGTTTCCCTCAAGTCACCTCCCAGTCTATGGATGTCGCTGCTGTGGATGTGGCTTCTCATGTGTGTGTTAATAGAAAATAGACTTTGTCTAACTGGAGGCCCCCAGGGCTGTTGTGGGGCTGGAGTCCCAGCCCTGTGGGGAGAGGCTGAGGGCACTGGACTTGTTGAACCTGTGAATATTGGGAGGATCCCCAGTTACCTGCAAGGAGTCTGCTAAAGAGACAGAATTGGGCTCTTTGTTGCATATGATGAGAGGGTAAAAAATGGGTATAAATTGAAACTCAGGCCAGCATAGAAGGTGAAAAAAGGCAGTGGAACACGTTGAAAACTGCTGGAATAGGTTGCCTATGCAGGTTCTGTCCTAAGAGTTTTTAAAGACAGGACTAGGTGTGAAGTACTCACAGCTGACTGACTTTGAGCAGGGTGTACAACTACCATCCTTCCTGATGTCCTTTTATGCCTGATTTACCCTGTGATCCTTCCAAACCACAACCCTGAGCAGCAACTGGCACTGAATTTCCAGCACCTCTGAGCACATTGCCTGCCCTGTGAAGTGAAGGGTTTTCTGTGTAATACAAAATTTGATGTGTTCTTGTAAAGTTACTTTACTTTTCCAGAAGGGTTGGCTGCATAATTGCAGTGGGATGATCAGACATGTGTTGTCTCTCAAAGTTCACTGTTACTGATAATCAAGCTTTCAATGTATGCAGCTGACTTCCTGAGAAAGTCACATGGTAGCAAGAATACCATCCAAAGGTGACAAGGAGCCAAGCCTCGAATTATCTTCCTTGCACTGAAAAAAATCTTGGTATGCATTACTCCTTCTAGCTAAAATAATGCTGTTTTTTACTTTAATTCTATGTGTTGAAAGTATGTAACTTCCCGGCTGCTTAATTAAGGAATAAAATTTTAATCCCTAAAATATTTTATTTAAAAACAGCCTCTTTGTTGCTCTGAATCTATTACTGTGCGTCCTTCCTCTTTTGCTGGCTAAGCACAACAGGGTGTCAAACATGAACCACACTAGACCTAGACTTGATTGCCTGTTAAATAATGGTAAAATAGCAGTGGTCACTTGTCAAACTTAAAGATCCCATGTTTGTTCCCCCACTAGTTTTTGTTTCTTAAACCAATTTTATGATTCCTATTTGCTTGTGTATTCAGTCTCTTCATCCTACACACTAAAAGACCTTCTCTTGAGAACAGACCTTTGGCCAGTTGCTCTCCAGGGACAGCAGGGGCTGGTGAGCTTGGGTTATGCCTGACAGCTCGTAAGTCAGCCGCAAACTAAAGCTCAATATGACTCAATAATAATAGCAATAATGAATAATAATAGTTGCTAACGAAAACAGGCTCCTGGTTGGAGCTGAGGGAGACATGTCCAAACCAGGGAGCTTCTGGTATTTACAGCATCTTTGAAATCAGCAAATCCATGTGGCATCTCCTCCCATGGGCACACAAACACAATTCCAGCTGCATTGGCTCCAGTGCTTGTACGACTCCTATGTCCTGCCTGACTCCCTGCTGATCCTTGTGAAGTCAACTTCAGTGCCTCTCCCCTGGGAAGTTTAATTCTCCTTTTGGCTTTATTGCCCCACAGAATCCATGTGCATTAAACAGTTGAGAGACATAAACACCTTCTAAACAACACTAAACATGATGAATGTTTATTCTTTTAATCACATTTTGCACTTTTAATCATGTCCGATGCTTCAGTGACTCAATACCCTCTTGGGATCTTGTGACACCAGAATTCATAACAATCTCTTTATTTCAATTCCTGGATTGCACCTGCAAACCAACAAACCTCTGTAAAGAGGAATTGCATCCTCACTTTTTTAAGGTGAATCTTTAAAACCTTTCTTTTATAAAATACAGTGACTTCCAAGGAAATTTCCTTCTGGAAAATTAGTTATTGTCAAGTATAGGACAGACAACTCATCATGAATTAAGAAACCTCTACTCTAGCTACTGAATGTATGACTCCAGAAAAGAGAAGTATATTATATGGTTTTATTCTAACACTTTTGTTATAGCTCTATTAATAATAAAGTTTTGATGAATGAAGTACATGAACCTTGCTAAGATCATTTAAGCATGGAATGTCTACAATGTAGTCAGCTACAACCATTTACTACTTCTTTGAGTAGAGATAAAATTTTGATTTTACATTGAATTTCCAAAGTACATGGAAAAAAATGAAATAGAAGAGCATTTACATCCATTTTAATTGGTGGCAGGCATAAATTCATAAAAACAAATGGGGAAGAAAGACCATTTAGCAGAAACCTCAAAAAGTGCAGATACAGATTTGTTGAATGACAATCTTTCACGAGATTCTCCAGCAGGCTTGGTCTTTCTTTTAGACACTAGGATCATTAAACACTCACACAGAAGTTCTCAAGATAAGTGAAGATGAAAGCATACTGAAGAAACAAACTGGTGCTTCCATACATTTCAATCCATTGGTGAAGGAGATCTCCTCAGATAATTTACCTTTGTACTGCTTTACTTCGAGGTAGTCAGTCTCCACCTGTTACAGATTTGTTTGAATTATTACCATAAATCTTTACATGGTGACCTATGCCACAAATTACATAATATATTAACTTTCGTGCACAAAAATAAAATTGGGAAACAATAGTTAAATTTAAAGAACATAGAAAAATCACAATACTATTAAAGGGGAACATCTGATTCTGATATAAATTTGTACTGCAAGAATTTCATGATGGTCAGATGTGAAACTTCATATTTAGAAAAGAAAAAGTACATCAAACTGAATAATGATAGTAGTATATAAAGCCAAATCACACAAGATCATTTCAAGATCAATGTAATAAATGCTTATTATTTAGCAGAAAAAAAAATCAGGAACAATGTACAAAATAATAGTGCAAGAACAGCTGCAATCTATTTGTTCTCATCAGTTTTGAGATTTTGGTTAAAAACTTTACAGCTGGCGAGAGATGCTGCTGAAAAACTCAGATTCCACTCAGTGGGCTGATTAAGGCACATCTTTATGGACTTCAAATGTTCATTTTCTGTGTTCATGTCTATTGAATTCTGCGGCTCCGAGACTTTCACTTGTAGTGTGCTGTGAGAAAAGAAGTGGGGGTAGGAGAGGGGAAAAAAATAAGAAAAAGTTTAGTACACTTTCCTCTTGCCCTGCAAATAAGCTGATAAGAGGCAAGATGAGGTGGGGGCAGATCTTGTATTCTGCTGGGGTTTTTTGTTGTTGTTTTAGTGCACCATGTTCCAGAAACACTGAGATTGGAACCCGACTGTGCTGAGCTGTAACGTGGATGGGGCTTGACTGTGTGGGGGTGGCTGAGGCCCTGTCCATCGGCAGTGTCCACCCCCGGCCAGTCCCGTGCTGCTCCTTTGCAGGAGGTGCAGTAACAGCTGGCACAGCTGATTGAAGGCACAGAGCAGGAACTGGGCAAGAATTTGGGGCTTGTTTTTATTGCTGACAGTATGAATTTAGTGCAGCCACAGAAGGACTCACGTATAGAAAGTATTTTGTTTTAAATCTAGGGAAAAATGAAATACAAGAAGGGAAAGAAACCCAGTCCTTTGTGGGGTAACTAAGCAGGCTAGGACAGATGTGTGGATTGAATCATCAAATGGTTTGGGATGGAAGACACCTTTAAAGGTCATCTACTCCAACCCCCTTGCAATGAGCAGGGACATCTTCAACTAGATCAGGCTGCCCAGAGCCCCATCCAGCCTGATCCTGAATGTTCCCAGGGATGGGACATCCACCACCTCTTCAGACAACCTTTTTCAATGTTTCACCATCCTCATCATCCAAAATGTCTTCCTTAATATATAAAGCATTCAGAAGTGCTTTAAGATATAAAACACACTCAAGACAATTTCAATCCTTATTTCAAATCTCTTCATCCCTTTTATTTTACTGTCTCCCTCCTGCAGTGATTTGTTCCTCTGTATATGATACATTGTTTCTCACCATCCTTTTCAAAGCTTTTGAGAACTTCAAGAATGATAAAAAGTTGAAAATATTTCCGAGATACTAAAAATAATGTTCTAAGTACTGTAATCAAGGGTAGGAGGTAATGACCATGCTGAAATCTATCAGAACAGTTTCCCATCAAAGGAGTATTTAAGCAGCAAAAAAGGCTTTTACTTGCTGCATTTCAGGAAAACAGGTTCATCACAGAACTCAGGTGCACATGTTGAAGGCTTGAATGTGCTTCAGTGTAGTGCTCACATGGGTGTGCAGAGTAGCTGATGACAGTCAGTGCAGGACTGTACCTTAAAACATTGGCTTGTGTAACTCAAACATCAATGACTGACTTTGATTAAAACATTTTCTATGTCACAGCAAAAGGGAAAGAGCTTAGGCAACAGCAAGAATTACAATTCATTGTTGTTTTTCACAGACATCAGAAACAGTTTTAATTCTTTTAGATTTTAATATAAGCTCCTCTGAAGGCTGTGTGCCTTTCTGGCATGGCAGTGAAACAGACATTTCTCATTTGCTAGCCCTCATTCCCAACCCTCCACTGCTCCCATGCCCTGCATTTCCTTGTGTCATTATTCAGCCTCTGTCTTTGGTCTCATTTCGCCTTGTGCTCTTTTCCTCTGGTTGCTCTGATCTTTTCCTTTCTGCAGGAAACAGAGTGCAGGTGCAGGTGATGGACAGGACTTCAGTCAGCAAGGTCACTCTCTTGAGTTTACAACCTCTTCAGACTTGGATCTTTGCCCTCAGAAAGTCAAAGGCTTCTCTTATGACCATGGGATTAAGTGCATACGGGAGAGGTGTTAAGGCTGACTTCTGCAGTTAGCAGCTTTCCTCACTCCTACTGATTTTGTGCTTTTCATGCATGGCCATGTAGCAAAACATTACTTCTAACAACTACCCAACAGTGAAATGAAGGATAGGGCAGGAATGTTTTGTTTTGGCTTTTTTATAAGGGTTGGGGTGGGGTTTTTTTTTTTGTTTTTTTTGTTGGTTTTTTGGTTTTGGTGGTGGTTGCTATCTGAAAGGAACATAAAAGCCTTGGGAATCAAGAAATTGTGAACTATCAAGTAGTATATACCTGCAAAGTGCTTTAAAACCTAGCATTTCTACTGTCTTTAAAGCAGTAGACAGATAAACCCTGTTGAACGCTGGGCAAGCACCAGAGAGAAAAAGCCAAAGGTTTGGGCTCCTCATATGACCTGGCATGTTCCTTCTGTGTATCAACTAGGAATCGGACCAAGCTGGTAAGGGCTACTGGTGGTAACAGTGTATCCTAGGATTTGGTGTAATTGTGCCCAGCATTCCTTCCCATTTGCTTGGACTACAAATGAAAATGCTGAGTGCTATTATAGTACCAAACAGCGCTTTCCAAGGACTCAGCTCTGTCAGGGACTGCCCTGCTCTTCATCTTTCAGGTTTGTACAGGTTTCTGTACAAGGTGCAATAGGCTGGACTGAATTTGTGAAACTAGAACTGAAGTATGTGCTGGTAATTGTCACATGGTGATCTATTTACTTCTCAGAGAAGAACTCTTAGAAACTCAAGACTTTGCTTTTTAAATGAATGCAGAAAAACAGGATTAGAAAAATGTTAATTTTTTCCCCCAGTTCCTCAGTATGGGTAACATCAACACAAAAAGTTTAAGTATTTTAGAAAAATTTTACCTTGATAAAAATAAAGTGGAAAATAACATGGTTAGAGATCTGCATTAATATATTTTTTAACCAAGAAGAACTTAGTCTTTCATCTTGCTTTTCATTCCTTTACCTGTAGTGATTTATTTTCTAGTTGTTGATTTAACAAGGTAAAAAAATGGTGTATTTAAATATTTTTAAATCAGAGAATGTAATTCAAGGGATAAAATTTAACAAAAGCAGTTGAATTTCTCAGTCAAATCCACTAAGAGATTCTACTCTAAATTTTAGTCCACTTGCACAAACTCCACAGTGCATTAAGCATTCCTAGCAAAATAAGATGTTACACAAAGCAACCCTCGTGTCAGGAATTCAGGTTATAGCCTGATGCTCCCAGAAGCCATGAAGCTGATTTCAGGAGAGCTTGGAAGAGTATCCCCACTTTACAGCCCCCCTGGAGCTCTCCACTACCAACACTCACACCAGCAAGAGGAGTTCCCTTTAATTTCCTAGACAACAGGCATATACTGATCTTACATAGTGGTCTCTAAGAAGCTTAGAATTTCCAATTCTGAAGCCATGTGATTGCCATTCCAGCAATTATCATCTGTTTTCTTCTTATTCACTTGGGACTGACTCAGTCAATCAGCTTCCGTGCATGTGATTTGTGGAAGTTAGCTACAGGTGCTTCTGTGACATGGAACAAAAACTCCAGCCATGGCATATCCAATAGCTCTGTTTTCACTACCAAATTTGAAGACAGGACAGCAGTGCTAAAATCCCAGTGAAAAAGATGAAAACCATATTAATTTTTTTCATAATTTGTATAACAAGTTAGTGAGATTTCTTGAAAATTCAGTATTTTTTCTTCATCTTTAATTACACTACCCTCTCCTAGCCCTTTTTTTCTAAGTAGTCTTGAAGTGCTGGTAGCATGTTTACTGCTTAACTGAAAAGATTTAATATTTGATCATGTATAATAACTGATATAATTATTGTCTCTTAGAAAGTAAAGAGAAAAAAGAAAGGGTATGGAAACATGACAATATTTTTTTATCTGAAACAAGAGCAATATGAAAAAATGCGTTGGGGAGCCAAGTTCAGCCCTTCAGAAGGGGTTTGTGCAAGGGGCCTGTTCAGTCTCAGAGCTCTGACTCTTCCCCAGAGCCCTGCGAAGCACAGAGGGGTGGCAGGCGTGGCACTGAGGACAGGGGCACAGGGCACTGTGCACAGGGACAGGACTCACTGCTGGTCAGGGCTCCCTGGGCTTCCTTTGGAACCTGCTGCATGCCAAACCAATGGAACTCTCTCTGTGAGGACTCCAGGATGGTTTTGTGCGTGTTGCAACTCCCAGTTCCCATATCACCAGTACTGAATCACCTCTGAATTTACCATCTTTCAACAGCACTGGAGAAAGGAGGAATTTCCTGTGTTTTTCTAATAAATCACCTCTGTGTTATTCTAACCAATCTTAGCAGGCAGATCAGAGTAACATCGATGGACTCTCAGTTTCTCTCTGCACTCCCTGGCTAAGCAGAGAACCCTGTGTGTGGTTAAGTTTCCAGGCCTGCTGGAATCTTAAAGGATCATCTCTCCCCACAAAATTTTCCTCCTATCATTAAAAAAATGGAATAAATAGACAGGTTTGAACTCAACCTTCTACTAAAGCAACCAATGAGTGGCCTCCCCATGCTCCTAAGTGCCAAAAAAACTCCTGTTCTTTTCCACACTTCCTGTTGAAACTGTCCAAATACGACTTTTTTTTTTTTTTTGAGATGTCACATTTCTTTCTTTAGTTTGTCCAAATCATCATTATACTGGTAGAAATACTGATTTTTAATAGCAGGATGGGAGATCAACACCAGAAAATTTGAGGCTGCCAAGCACAAAAGGAAAATAATATTCTTTGAACTGCTTATTTTCTGTGCAGTTTGGAGCCACATTCCTCTGGAAAAACAGGAAATTTGACACCTGTTGTTGTTGTATGAAAATGATAAAGTTTAAAAAAATCTGGCTAGCTCAAGCCCATATATTTGCTGAGTTAATCTGTCACAACATGTTGAAAAAAAGTAGGAAAAAGAAAGAGTAGGAATGAGTAAAAATGTCTTTTATCTGTCAGTCAGTCCTCAGCTTTTTCCATCAGAGATTGCCTTCAACACTGTGTGTTCCTATGCTGTAAAAAACAGCTATGAAAGTATCGCTGTAGGGTTATGTTTCTCTCAGTCTTTTGCAACAGTTGCAGATAAAAACATCTCCTTACCCACTATGAGAGACCAAGGTCAAACTGGTTCTTACCCTCCTGTCTGACAGAAATCCTGCAAACTGCACTTGTCAAACACCACCAGCACTGACGTGCAAAGTGGTAGCTTGGGAAGCGTAGGAGCACCTGTGACACACAGCTCTGACTCAAGGCTTTTACAGAAAGGTTTCAAAAACACTCAGTACAAACATTAAAACTTTAGCAGAATTAAATGAAAAATGTTCTCTGTACGAACTCTGCTCAATTTCTCAATAAAAGGAAGTAGTGGAACATACTAGGTTAAAATCTACAATGACTACAGTAGCCTCAGTATGATTTCCAACATAGATTGATTTGGTAATGTAACAGATATTGAAAAGACAGTAAATCCAGCACACACAATCTGACTGATTGTCTCTAAAATTTAAACTCATTTTTTCTATAATGCCAAAACCCAGCAACAAAGAAATCTACAAAGAAAATTTTTAATGTCTCATTTCAAATGGATTCTCCCTGTAATATGAAATAGCATATTTCAGCAGTGTGGATGGAACCCCATTTGGGAATCTGAGAGAGAAAGAAATGTCCTGGAAATTAATCAAAGCAAGCTGGGGAGATAAGCAATATTCAGGGAGTCTTAAAAGTTATATCTAAGAGCTGAGTTTAACACAGTCAGAGTGCTAAGACAAATAAAACAGTACAGAATAGCAAGAAAGGAGGTGAACTGAATAGAGACAAAAGACAAGGTGAGAAGTCAGAACCAGCCATAATGCCAGACTGAAATTTTGGTGGAAAGTTTATTTTGCTCTTCAGACTAAATCAGAATTGTTTTATTGGTTTGACAAAAAAAAAAAATTGAAAGAAAGGAAATATGAATGAAATACATACAAAATATATGAGAAAGATAGTTTGAAGAGGCAACTAGGGATTTGTGAGCACTCTTGGCCTGTCAGTGAAAGAGCATTACTTACTGGTAGCTATTTTCTGAATCTATGTATTGAGATACTCCCACATTGTTCAAGCTTTGATATGCACAGAGACAAAATTATATGCAGTATATTTTATACATTATAATTAGTACTTCATCTTTAAAGACGACAGCACAACAGTAACACCAAACAGCAGATGTTTATCTTCAGGTAAACATTTGGCAAGTGGAATGGATGGCAATGGTTTCAGAGTGCAGTTAGAGAAAGAACCTGACTTTCTCCCCAAAACCAGTCAGCCTCAGAAAATTACACATAACAGATCATAGGCAACATAAAAAGTTTAAATCGAAATTTCATTGCAGAATTCGGGAACCAAAACTTTTTTTAAAAAATAAATTAATGAGGACTGCACAGCCATGGAAGAACAGAGCTCCATTCTGATGGCTCCCCCAAATACAGGGCAGACTTCAACACATGTTGACAAGTTTAAATAGCAACAACATTCCTTCCCCCTTTTTTTAAGTTATAAATATTTAAAGCAGCCTGACTGAGAAAGTTATGTAGAACAGTGATCTTTTTGACAACAATCATCATGTTTTGTGGTGTTACAGACTATTTAGCAGTCCACAGAAGGCAAAGGGTTCTTCAAGAACGAGGAAGCTGTCACTGAAGTGGGCATGGAGCAGTCATAAAATTTTAGGGCATAATTTACTAATGATGATAGTACATAAGCTGACAAAGAAAAGAAATAATACTATGATCTCGAGTTGTTCATAGCATACTGTCTTAAAAGATCTTTGAAACAAAAGCAGCTAAGATTCTAACAGTTGAAAGGAAGCATCATTAATTTGATGATGAATGTAATGAATTCTTAGCTTCTAGGCACCACCAGGAAAAGGCCTTCCTCTGATCATCAGTTCCCTGAAAGAAAACTAATTTCTAGTTATTACTACAAGTTAGCAGCATGCAAATAAATTAAAAAAAAAACAACAACCTAAACACCTGTTGTATTTGACTTAAAACATACTATAACAGAAGAAAAGTTTTTGCTGTTTTTTTTCTATTTAATCATAATTGAAAAAGATTTGCATGAGGCACAATAAAACAAAGGTTGGAGGTTCAGAACAATGTGTGCTGCTGGTTCTGGCTGTTCTGAGGAAACACAATGCCTCCATCTCAGTGCTGTGAAGAATGCAGATATGGAAGTCTTGTCATTTGAGCTCAAATCTTTAATCCATAATAGTTTTTTTGACATTATAAATGCAATTATGTTATGGAGAGAGATCATCTCAGAAATATGATGAGACAGTCCCTGGGTGGTTTATAACCCACCAGACTTCTAAATTAAGGAAGGTCAAACAGCAATTTGCAAATAAGTAATTTCCTTTTCTGAGATTTCTACTACTTAAATGTAATTTAAAACCAGCTGCGAGTAGTAAACTGATAAATAGGAAATGTCAGCAACAAATATGATACACAAGAGAATTTCTTCAAGCACACATCTCTAGAACTTTAAACTAGAAAGACAGGTAACAACAACCACTACAACTGATACCTTAAGTATAGCTCTTAAATATTTACTTGCATTGTAAATAAACATCTTAAATTTTAAAAATAAATTCTTGTTATTGAATGTTTCGAAATTTATGCTAAGTGTCCCAATAAAAACACTAAAACCTAACTTTAAGTACTTTTTTTTTCCCTAAAATTTGCCCTGCATTCAGAATGAAAGATTTTACACATAGGTAACAGGGCACAATCCAAGTGAGAATAAGAATTTATTTTTAAAGAAAAATATTGTAAGTCATTCTTAGAGGTTCTAGACAAGCATTTTTCAGCTAGGTTTCCATTTCATGTACAAGGAAATAATCCATTGTTTGGACCAAGATCCCAATAGTCTGAAATAAGACAACTTTGAGGTCAGGTCTGTGTCAGTAAAATATGAAGTATAATCTCTGAGTATTTGTGAAATCCACACCTTAGGTAACAGGAACCTGTGACAAGATCCATCTGAAAAGACTGACTTCCCTAAACATCTTAATTTTCATGTATGCATATATTTTAATATGAAATGTGAAAGCCTCATTATTGTAATTCCTAGCAGAATCACAATTTAGCAATATTCCACCCTGAGCCACAAAATGAAAATAAAGAAGAAGAATACCTAAAAAAGACCTGTTTGGAAAAACTTGACTGTAGTCACATTACTCACTTATAGCTTGACAAATTATATAAAACATTCCAAACCAAGCAGAAATTCAGACTTAGGCTTTTGAAAGTATTTTAAGTTGTAAGTTAATTTTAAAGCTATTTCTACTGGTATGCATGAAGCAAGAAAAGTAGGTCTAAAGTTGATCTTAACTGAAGAAAGAGCTGCAGCCAAGTTAAGATAGCTGCCCGACTTACAGATAAACCAAGACAAAAGACAGAAGCAGATTCCTCTTATGGAAGCCCAGAAGTGGAGACAGAAAGGAGCAGTGGCAGTAAGCAGAGGATGGAGAGAAGGTGAGCTGGCACAGCCATTGAAAAGAAATTTTGTGAAAGTCCTGCCTAGATTTAATTTGTGGTAAGGAACCAATAAATCTTAAAGCAGATATAAGTCAGGTGAGTTTCTGCTGTTGAAAGGATAAATTGGATAGTAAAATCTGTCAGATTGATGAAACCAAAGGAAAGAATACAGAAAAGAGCACCTTGCCTCCATAAATCATGAAGCTTCTCACTAAGGTTTACATCCTCTTGACACAGCAAGAGATACCATTATTTGTACTCCAAAGAAATTGAAGAATAATCTAAGCAGATTATTCTAGAACATGAGAAGAATCAGCATCAGAAAATGGTCCCCATTCAGTTATGAAAAAATGCAAAGAAGCAAAAATTGCTTGACCTGTCCCACAAGAACAGAATGTGCAATTTGCCATGAATATGGCAGCAGAAACTGTAACTTGCCTAGAGTTATAAAGCATCTAGAGCTGTTGGCCCAAAACCATGGAGCCAGGAAGACAAAATCTGTTTAAATATCTTAACCTTGGAAAAGACATACCTTTAAATTGTAGGGAAAAAAATTAAATTAGTGAGTCTTCAATACAAAAACAAAGGGATGGTATGGCTTTTCATGAAAGACTTTCCATAGCTGGGTTTCATGAAATCTGTGACAAAAGCTGATTGACATCTTGCTCACGGTATTACAAATCTCTTGGCAGGTGTATGGACCAGACAGAATGGAGCAGCCAAAGTACACAATGAGAAACATGCAGTAAAAATCAAAACAGGAATAAAACTGGGCTGTACTTTTCTTCCACAGAGTATCCTTTGGCACTCACAAACACACAGCTTGGGATAAAAGGAAAGGTGATGCATGATCTGAGAATCAATTACATTCTGGTACAAGAAGAGCAAAGTAGGAAGACAGAATGCAGAGAAATGTGGAATAACCAGAGTGTAATGGCCTGGTCTGAACCATGGTTCAGACATGGGTCTGAATAAACAAAATGAGTAGCAGCAATGCTGTGAAATGAACAAGAGCTCAGCAGGACCCTGGTGCTGCACCAGTGCAGGACAGGCACTTCTGTGACAAAGGCACAGGCAGCTATTCTGGAGCACAGATGAAGCACAAGTCAGGACTATACTGCAGCAAAACTACAAATAAGTGTCATGATATGCAAAAAGCAGCAGGACAGCCAACACAGGAAGAGACAGGCAATGGCAAAGGTGTAATTTTCACTACAGGAGCTAAGCTGCTGTGCAATGACTTGGCATCCTGACTGGAAAAAGTGTGCACACTGTTCTACAAAAACATACAAAACTGCAGGGAAAACATAGATCATCTGACTTATTGAGTAATTAATAAAAAAGTTCATGAAAAATCACACATTAAAAATGAAAGATAAAGTGAGCATTCAGATGAGAAAACAAGGCAGTCTGCTGAAAGCAAAATTTCCCATTTCCAAAAATGGGAAAAAAGAAATAACAGATGAAGGAGATACGAAAACTGTAGCAATTCAGGATAATACCTCATGCATTGAAAGAAGATGAAGAAATGATGCTGTCTGAAGAACAGCATTATTTCATCAAGGTACACTGTAACCAATCAAAACACTGAGTCCTAACCAGGTTAGGAGTACAGAGTACTGTGGTGACAAGTACATATTAATTATTGCTCAGTTACAATAATTTAAATCTTTTATTTGACTAGCAGTGAAATAAGATCTACTTTCCAGCTTTTTATAAAGCACTATTAAAGAAACCTCTTGTGAGCAACAAAGTAAAAAATCCCAAATACCTTCCCAATTGGCATTTCAATCTAGGTTCAATATGCAGTTTTTCAAAGAAGTGATTTTCTCTTAAAATCATACCTGAAAAAGATTCACAACTCATAGGCAGCACATACCCCTATATAAATATATTCAGGTACAAGTCTGTAAATAACATTTCTATATAATTTTATTTGGTGAAACCCATAATTTTGATTTCTGAACATTTTCCTCTGATTTCTTTCAAAATACCTAATAAAACCTTTAACTACGGAGTAAACATTGCTAATGAGGTCTCCATAAACTTTCTTCAGCCAGATCCCACCCCCAGGAAGCCCAGCACGTTTTACAGGACACTGAACACAGGAAGCACACGCTGCCCCATTGCCACCAAGGGCAAGCCTGCCACGCTGTGATGCCTCAGTGCTGTGCCTGGGTGTGCACAGCAATGCAAAATGTGGCTCATAAAACATTTGGCTTCCCCTATACAGCAATTTCCTTTCAGATACATCCATCTAATTAGTTGTTGCATGCTGTAAAAATATCTGTCTTAATTAGAACCTGAAGGTTGTCAACAGCTTTCAGAAACACTCAGCATTCTCAGGGACACCCAAGATTCAAGGACATTTTAGAGACCTTTTTTTTTCATGTTGACTACAGGAAACAGTGGAGAGAAATAGGCTTTTGATAAGGAAATGCTGTCCTTTAAATATGGCAAAAATACTATTTGGATTAAATTAATGTCCAGTTATCAAATAACAAAAACATTTCTATTAGTCTCAAAGGTTGTTAAAACTATATCTTTAAGGCACAACTGTGTAATTATAGCAAAATAAAGGACACCACAAGCAAAAGGATGAACAGTGAATAAATATGGCATTGTATTTTGCTTGAAAATCTGAAGAAGATTGCAAATCATCAGGAGTCGGACTAAAACTATCCTTTGGTAAGTGAAAGATGAATTAGGAAAGGAAAATCTACCCAAGAATACATGGAAACAACTCAGTCATCTCACACCATTTTGATTTCCCTCCTCAGTTCTGGAACTAGAATCTGCACTTTTTGAATGTAATTAACTGAAGATTCCAGTATAAGACACTTTACAAAGATCTGGTGAGAGAAAAAAAGCAGTACTAGCTTTAGTATATAAATGATGGAGAAATGCAAACTAAGGCACAGTACACAGGCCTCTATGAGTGAAAGTATCTTTCTTGAACAAGACTATTTTCAACACCAAAATGTGGAATTGTCTCAGCAAAGTGAATCTGCTCTGTCATGGTCAGATTACATAAATACTGAATTTACAAGTTACATCTTCACAAGCTCTGTTGATTGACCTCTCTCCTTTTCTATCTAACAGCAACCAAAGCTCTGCTTTAAGGCCATAAATTCTCAACAGAAGAGAGGATTTTAAAAAGGGTATGTACTTGTCAGATTTTCAAAAGCACTGTGCAGGCCTTGGACATCTGCCGTTTTCTCTTCTAGAGAAAGGGTTACAAAGAAAGACAGAAGATTGTCTATACTTATTTAGTATTACCAGTTTCCTAAGGAAAGCTGAAAAGTCTAGCCATTTCCTCAGGACCAAGGACAAAGAGGAAACATGACTGTGGGCTTCTCACTCCTTGAAGAGGTAAAATTAAAAACAGACAGCAAAACAACACTGAATAAAATGATGAAAAAAGCATCCCAGTTTAGGTATAAAACTGGGCATATAAATCCTACACAAAGGCTTAACAATCATGGCGCAAAACTACAGAAAACTACATTTCCTAGCAGGTAAAGGAAATTGAAGACCTCAGAGCCGAGTCCTTTGAAAAAAGTCCATTATTCAAAGAAGCAAAAATCCTTAGCTCAGAACTCTCATAAGAACATGAAGATCAGCAAACCTAAGGCAATACCTAAATAACCTGCTTAAAACTAAATGACACCCAAAACTGAAACACCCCACCCTAGATCATATGATCTGAGGAAAAGGGAAGAGTATGTACTTTGACAAGCAGAATTCCAGAGTGTACAACAAAATGGAGTATTAGACTGTGGTATAGGAGCTGCTGTTGTAGCATTATGGGGAATGAGGCAGAGACCATTAAGTTCATTAAATAAGTAAGGATTTATTACACATGTATAGTCAACTATATATCAAGTGTACCTTTCTGCTTTTATAGTTCTGCGTTAAAAATGGCCCACTTACCGAGAACAGGCATTCATTTCATATTCTTCCTACATTTCTGTTAATGGCCTTTGGTTTATGTCTGCCTATGAAAAAGTAACTTCTTGTCTGGCAAATACAGTTATGAAAATTTCTATCTGCTTACTCCGCATCACAGGTGAAACTTATTTTAGAGCCAAGTAACCCTCTGACGAAAAGCCTTTGTGAAAAGAGCCTTCTTAAAGTCAACAGATTAAATGACTCTTACCCTCCATCTCCTCTGCACTTTTCCTAACCTAATATTTAAAATTTGTCACTCATTAGAGGTGTAGAATGTGGTCCTTCATGAAAGAGAAAGCTGAACAACCTGCTAAAAAGAATCTTGCTTGTCACTAGATTCTTCACAGTAGCAGGGAAGTGATTCCCATTTGTAGTCTTAACATTACCGGATTGCATTACCATGAGACCAATTAAGTAACAATACTGGAATATTAAAGCCATACTAATACAGACGTGTAAAAAAGAGTTCACAAAATTTCCCCTTCCAATTTTTAGAAAACTTATGGTAATGGAAGTTAAGTTTAAAAAAAGTTTTGTCTGTAATATTAATACAGATTTTATTTTATGTGCACAATGAAGAGACTAATTAGACTGAAAACACCAAAGTTTTCATAGTTAAGATTCTTAACTCTTGCAGCCAGCTTTGAAATGACCACAAAAATTAGAAAATTTTCTTTTAAAGTACCGCAGTAACTTGATTTCATTAAGATAGAATTTAAAAACCACATTCAGACATAATAAAAAGTTAAAATTGAACAGTCATATTCCCTGCCGACAAATCCAACAGATCTGTTCTAAAACTCCATAATACTTGAAGAAAAGCCAAAATGTAAGTGAGAAAACGAAAAAGTTCCTGTTAGATGAAAATATCCTATGAAAATTTAAGTGATAGGAATTAATTTTTAAAAGCTTTTGTATGCCAACTCCCACTCTGATATGAAGGGCAAGTGCACAGGTCTGTGATGTCAGCACTGCCTGCTACTGTAGAAGGTTCACAGTCTCTTTTCCATCTGTATTAAGTCCACACCCACTGAAGCAGATTTTTAAATTTTTCAGTACATTGTGGAGTATTTTACATGTCCCAGTTTTATTGTTGGATTGAGAGTTTCTCATATTTTAGCTTGGCTGTCTTGAAACCTTTTGCCCAAGTCCAAAGCACATGAATGGACTTTCAGTGTTACAAGTGAACCACACTGAAAACAAATGCTTTCCTAAAAACATGCTTATGTAATTTTCTTTGCACAACAGACAGTAATAGTGTTGCTAAAGAAATCAAAATTGCCAGAAGATAGATTTACAGTAAAAGGGAACTGCCCCTCAGCACATCAAATGCATTTTCGAAGCAACAGTTTAGAAGTCAAGTAGCAACAAACATCAAATGGACCCATGAATCTATCAGTCACCTTATCTTGAATACAACAGGCAATGTGAAAAAGCAATTAATTCTTATCTGTTGCTGCAGTGAGAGCATGGCTAGTTCTGGTTGCTGGACACTACCTTGGGCTGTAAGAACTCAATTGTTTATTCCTGCTTGCTAACATGCTAACAAAAACCAAGAATACATAATTTGGTAACAACATTCTGCCCACCTGTCATAATATTTCACAAAAAAACAACATCACAACACCTCTCTTTTACAAGTACATTTAGTAAGACCCCAAGATTGGCAAAAGTTGAAGAAAGGTTTCAAATACTGACCATAAATGTGTCTACAGCAATGTTTCAAGCACGACAACAGAACAATGATATAGTTTATGATACCACATAAACAAAAATACAATCCAAAGAACATATGAACAAAACATGATGTTTTCATGTGCATTAAACTTCCAGATGCAGGAATTATGTTTGAAGTCACATGCATGCACAGCTAGAAATCATGTTGCTTCTTTTTAGGGAGTAGCTATACTAAAATTGTTTGTATGATTTCCTTGGCTGGTGCAGAGAGAGCACAATGTTGAATCAACACAGCAAAACAAGACATCTTTCCAATATCAGACAATCCCCTAATACTGCAACAGTAACCCTAAGAAAGATCTGTGGTTACAAGTGTGGAGAAAATTTCAGAATCATCATTCTTTGTCTTTTAACATTTCCTTTATCAATAAACTTCTTATCACAGCCTTTTTAAAGACAATGACTGATATGAGAAACCATGGGTAAAAGGGAAAATAACAAAAACTGTAAATGAAGTAATGTAAAATATCAAAATAGTTATCAGATTTCCGGAAGATCCAAAACTAAAGGACGAAAGTTATCAGGTAGATAAAATTGAGTCCCAATTAAAACTAACATGAGACCATATTACAGTAATATGTCTTGCATTGCCATAGAAACAAAACATTTACAGATAAATATAATTGGAATGTAACATTTTCTCAATGAGTTACAAGTATGAGAGAGCTCTTTCTTCATTTGCAATATAGAAATGGATATATGCTATCCTTTCCTTCTCTAGTTCTTTTTCTACAGCAATTTTGTGTCAAAGTTTGAACTTCTTTAAAACAAGTTTTTTATGTTGAGCTTGGCCCCAGATCAGTTAATTAAAATACAAAAAGAGTAGTCTATAGATAAAAAAATGACGTATTTTGGAAAAAGCAGGATTACACTGAATGAGCTTAATATGAAGAATTCTATATATCACATGAAGTACAAAAGAAATAAAGTATACAAGAGCCATTATATTGTTTATATTACAACTTAAAATTAACCTGTCCATTTATTATCAGAGATCCTTTTCTACAATACAGAATACAAAGGAGGACCTAAGCTTTTGCTCAGATATTTTAAATACGTTTTTTTTTTATTTGGGCAATAGATTAGCAAATACAATATTGTTTTTACAAAAGCAGTCATTTAAATCACATTGCAGAAGTTATGCTTTACTGGGTGAAGATTTCGCACCTTAGTAATTTCATTGAAATGAATTGAGACTTCTGCTTAAGGAGATCTCTCCACCCAACAGAAGAAATAATTTCACAAGTGTGCCCTCTTTCTAAGTAATATAATGGCCTTTCTGAGATCACAGTTGTATTACAATGTATTTATAAATATCCATATTTAAAAAATTATTTCATTTCAGACTAGCCTAAAAAGATTCCAAGCCAAAGTATTTAGCACAGTAACTGTATATTGTACTTGTCAAAAATACTTTTGCACTTTAAATTGTTCTGTAAGGATTCAATGTGCAAACCCCTTAGAGTCAGCAGATTTCATTTGGAATGGAATAGATACTAAAATGGGTCTCTGACTGAAGTACAAAATATCATCTATTACTGTAAAATTACAAAACTATTACAGATTTGTAACAGAAATCATTCAATGAAATATTTTTAAAACCAGCTGTATATTAATGCACTGAATTTATGTTTCATTTTATAATTTACCCTTCCTCACAATATGAGAAACTACACAATGGAATGAAGTTCTGCTCCTTTTGAAGTCAATAGCCAGTTGTGACTGACTTCAAAACGTCAGAAGTTGACTTGTCTGTCTGAACTATATTAGTTAGCTTGCCAGAGCTGAAAGAATGGTGCAAAACATTATACACATTTTAAAATTGCACTGTCTGAATTATTCTGATGTTATGCAATGTTTAATGACTTTTCTGAAATTAAAATGAGTAACATGCAATAAAAAAAAAAAAAAAGTGCTTAGTTGTTTGACTTCTCCAATTCTTTAGGATTTCAATCTTAAGATGAAGGGGGGAACAGGAACTTACCTACTTGGTACTTTGGGTAATAAGGTGCCATTTGTCCACTACTGCATGATTGTCTCTTATGCCTTTTTCTTAAATGTGTATCAGTGGTCTCCCATTGTGGACTTTTTCTTTTGTTTATTCTGCTAAGACCTTCAGAACTATCATCCTGGTTTACACCACTACTTAATTTTCTGCTGTGAAACTGGTCATCCAGCCTTTCAGTCACTTTAGAAGAATTAGATCCTTTAGATGTTTCCATTTCATTTTCTTGTTTCTTTAATGTATTTTGCTTAGTGGAATGGGACCTTAAAAGAGGATGTCTTTTTTCTTCCATATACGCCTGAGTGCTTTTACTGTCAACAGCTTCAGGAGAATAAATGACATTATTTAATCTAAATGAATTGTGCTGCTCAATATGGTTGATTTTTCTCAGAAATATCCTGCAGTCTTTAAAGGTTTTGGCTTTCCAAGTATTTTGAAACAGTTTATCTTGGCTTTGTTCTTTTCTAACATTTTGCTGGCAACAAGTTGTTCCATTTGTCTCTGAATGTGACTTAAGTATATTTGCTAAACCAGGATGTGGGTTAAAGTCAGAAGATCCCACCATCTGTTGAACAAATGCATCTCTGGCTTTATTTTCAGTTGGCAAGAGGCTATTCTGAGGCTCTATCAAAGTCTGAGTGGGCTGGATTTCTACTGCATTTTTCTCCTGGATCTTGGGTGTTTCATCATTGGTTTCCCCACTTGTACTTTTAAACAATTGGCTTTGGCAAAATAACTGCAGATTTTTCTTTTTTGATTTCCAGCCTCCAGGAGCCTGATTATAGAGCTTTTTTGTTTGTCCCCACCTATCATGCTGCAACTTCTTAAATTCATTTCTTTTTAATCTGGCTAAAGTGAAATTATTTTTCATGCTTAAGACTGGAGACCTCACCATGTTATGTAGTATTTGCAATTTCCCTGCTGGTTTTGAAGGGGAGGATAGTGCAAACTTTTTAAAGTGCTTTCTGAAAGGGCAAGTACTAGGATCAGATTGTTTAGTTTCCATCTTTATCTCTCTTGCGCTAACTGCTTCTAATGGATTGCGAGCATTTGCCTTTCTCACGAGAGAGAGAGACTGTGTTTCTGTAGTTTGCATAAACCAGGTGCACAGTTCATTCATATCACACTTTTTCTGGAAAAGCATTTTTATAGGTGATGTTTCAAGTTCTACAAGGCAGGAGTCTAAAGGGTCTGACATCTCAGTATTACAGTCTTGTTCAATGGGATCCCTTTTCTCACATACACATTTGTCAAACTCACTTCTCCCCACTCTCAACCAGGTATTAGTCATCTGTTCAAATCTATTGTTTAGTTCTTCCAACAAGGTGTCACTTGAAGTGGAAGTAGGCCACCACCTGAGAGAGGGATTTGATGAAAAAATGGGATCCGATGATACTTCATTAATGGGCCCAAATTCACCATCCTTACGATCCTTTTTAGCATTTCCTGAATTCCTCAGTTCCGAGGTATCTTTGGATGCTGTGCTCTGATTTGACTGCGTAAGTTTTTCCTTGTGCTCTTTAGCTTTTTTCAAATGGAGTTTGTAAGATTTATGTAGTAAGGCACTTCTACAAGTAAATGCACTAGAAGATGCTAATGAACGCAAAAAATGCAGTGAAGGTTTTCTGTCTCTAGCAGAATGTCTTGATGGAATTCCACGTTTTCTTGACACTGTTGTAGTAACATTGTGTGATCCATCCTCTCTAGAATCTTTCTGCATGTTCTTTATTTGACCCATATTATTGCACAGTTGATTTTTTCTTTCCTGTGGTATGTTTTTTTCTAACACATTCTGCTGTTGTAAAGGAGGCAAACCATTGCTGATGCTCACTTTTCTCTCCTGAGGTGAAAGTCTACTGACAGTCACTGATATGCCAGAAATTTTTACTTTTGCTGGCCTGCCAGGTTTTCGAACAGTGGTTAATGGTTTCTTAATCTGCCGTATAACATTGCTGCAAGGATGTGGTGATGCCAGATTACTCTTGATAGGCCTGACATAGTCATAGCCAGAGACCTCCTTTTCAGTAGAAGGATTCTGGCAGCCTTTTACCATTTCAGTCAAAGCATTTCCACTTTCTGCATTCTGCCTTGCTTTGCTGGGATCATTGGCAAAATTAGAATCGATGTGTTGTGTGGGCAGAATGCTGATGAGATTTAGATTACCTTCAGAAACATGTCTCTTAATTCTTCTTGACCTTCCAAAAACGACTGTGACAGTAATATTTTTGTTGCTGTTAACTTCTTCCATTATTGCTGCATCAGACTTGATGCTTTTACCACCACAGCTAAGTTCAGGTCTAGGTTTTGTGCTTCCACTCACGTCTACTTTTGGTTTAGGAGGCCGTCCAATAGGTCTCTTAACCTGCTTAACTACTTGTGGACCTATTTTCTTTGGTCTACCAGGTTTTCTTTTGAAAACTGATTCACTGCTACTGCTTGATTTCTCCATAGCATCTTCATTTTTTTTTGAGTCATTTAGGTTAACTTGACCAACTGGACAAGAACTTGTAATTGCTTCTGCATAAACACAGCTTGACTCCTCCTTAGTATCATTTTCACTGCAATCACAACCCTTGACACAGACTGCATGAGAAAGGTCACCCGTGGCCTGTTTGTCTAACAAAGTGTTTGTGTGCCCCTGAAACAAACAAAGATCTGTGCTTCCCTTAGAAGATGCAGCTGCAGATGTCAAAGTGTATTTGACTCCTTCACGACTACTAACTTCTGACACAAACATAAGTTTAATAGGACTAGAGTAGTTTAAGGGAGATGAGATCTCCCCAGTTTCAGGCGTTACATGCAAGTCCCCATTACTGGAAGCTGAACTGGTTGAATTAAAGGTCAGAGATTTCAAAAGGCCGTCATTAATTTCTTGATCTACAACCGTTTCTTGTGTGTTTGTTGTGACACAAATTGCTTTGATTTTACTGCTGCTTGGCAGATGTGAATGTGGAAGGAAGCTTTGTCCTGTGCATTCCATTTCACTCAGACTGAAAGGTAAGCCCCTTCTAGTAGCTGGGTTCATAACCTGTTCAAGAGCATTATCTTTGAATTTTTGGCTTATTTTGTAACTATCCAACAATGAGTTGCTAGTCTTTCTGGCTAAGTTTATTGTATCTTCTAAACGCTCTACAACAACTTGCAGATTCGTGTCTCTCACCATTTTGCTTATATTTATGTCACTGCATCTTTCAGCATGAACATTTTTATTTATTTTCATTTTTTCCAAACTTTTCAAAGACTTTTTTGCACCAGATGACTTTCTAAACATGATATTGTTTGTTACATAGACAGAGTACCACCCAGGAGGCACAATGTTACGTTTAGTTCTGCCCAAGATTTCATTACTCTCATCCTTCAGAGAAATCTGACCAGCCTCTTTTAAGGTTGCACAATCTCCTTGTGTATTTGGGAGTTTTGCTTGGCTGGCTGCAATAGCACTGTTTTCTGAAAGAACTAGAAAGCTGGAGCTGGTCTGAAAATTAGCAAGAGGTAGTTTGAAAGACTCTGTTTGGTGTACTGGAAAGCACATTGGTTTGGTTTGACAATTCACACACGGATTACTTTCAAGATGTTGCAAAGTCTCATCTTCTATCACAGTAAAACTATGTCTTTTATTTGGATGCATTTTATCAATCTTTTTTGATTTCTTTGTATTTCTCTCAGAAACTGACTTTTTTCTTACAAGAGTTTCATCAAGGCTTGCGAGCTCCCTCTTGATTTGCAAAGACTGTCGTCGAATGACAGGTGAATCAGGAGAATTATACGTTGCAAATAAAGTTTCCTGACGCTTGCGAAATCTTGTCTGGATAATTTTATTTTCCACTTGTTTATCATGTTGGCGAAGTAATTCCATAAAGCTGTAATCACTTGCCTTAGCATTATGCAAAAGAGAAGTTATGAAGTCTCCTAATTTGACATCATTTTCTGGTGCCCTGTCACTGCTAGAAAGCTTTACAAGATTTGTTGCTAGATCTGTAGTGTCTATTGATTTCAACTTCTCATTAATGCGGTCCATTAAATCTTGAAAAATGGCAGAATGTTCACCTTTTTCAGAGTTCATATAACCATCATTGCTGTCTTGGTCTGCTGATACCAGTGCTCCATCTGAATATTCAATCTCTTTTCCTTTGCATGTTTTACCTTCATATTCAAATTCTCCTTTGCTTCCTTCAGCTGGCAAGAGGGATGGAGGCTGGTTGATGGATATTTCAAGTTTGTTGTTGTCTAAAGTTGGAAAATCCATAAGCATTCCTTCTGACAATTCAAATTCTTCACTGTGTACAGGTGAGAGTGGAGGTGGCGATGGGCTGCGGGATCTGTTTGAATTTTTAATGCTGCTTAAAAGGTCACAGTCCTTAGCTGAATATGTACATGCAGCTGATTTCACGGAATGCCTGTTATAATTTTGCAATTGGTCAGCACAATACTTAGGAGAACTACATGCTTTGTTCACCATTGTCTTAATACATCCAATTGCTACAGCTTGGCATGACAAAGAATGGAAATCTTTAATACAAACAGAAAGAGGTGGTAAACAAGTGTTTGGCCTTTGATTTTGTAAACAGCACCTTTTTGTCAGCATGTGTCCATTGCAACTGCAAAATGGAACGTGAACATCCTCTTCAGTAAGGGAACTGGGAGTTTCAGAGTGGACCAAATGTGTTTGCTTGCAACTGCAAACTATAGGAACATTTTCATCCTGTATTAGGAATTTTAACATAGCCAAAGTCTGTTGCCAGTGATATGAACAAAAAGACTCCAAAACTTTGTTTAATGTTGATTTTCCTTTTTCCAAATTAGCTGTTTCCTCTGAATTTGCATCAGCTGTTGAGCTTGAACTGAAAATGAAAACAAATCAAAACAAAATATAAATTACAGTAAAACACCACATCTAATGATTGTTATAATGGTTAAACTCAAGCCTGAAAACCTGAAGCTTACAAAACAGTTCTGTTCTATTTGCACTATTCAATTATACTTGCAAGTGTCACTAGCAATGATGTGCATCTTATGAGTGATAGCACTAAACTACCATTAAGAAAAGTAATCATGAAGAAATTACAGGCAAAAAGAATAATTTGAAATATAGCTTCTTGATCCTAACTGTAATTACAACAATGTTAACGTTTTGATGTTTCAAACTATCGTAACCATTAATAAAGGAGAACCTCACCATGAACCAGGTGAGCTTGCTGTTACTCCCATTTCACTAACTGAGGCACAGAGAAGGTACGTGACTAAGGTTCAAGGTTGTGGCAGAGGAATGAATGGATCCATCTCCCCTGAATCCCACTCTTAGATATTTAAATACTCAAGCGTATTGAGCGCTCTTCAGGATACACTTAAAGGTATTTCTTAAGACATTTTTATTTCTGTATTTATTTTTAAAGAACACTTAACAAGCTGACAGAAAATGGAAAAAAACAGCCTAGCGCTCTTTGCAGGTAAAATTTTCCCTCTCAGTTTTTAAAAAAAAATGCAGTGGTGCATCACAAGCTTTTCATTGCAGTATGTTAAACACACATGTGTGTGCACACAGATTCCTTAATTAAACAGAAAGAGAGATAATCACCACTGGAATAAATAATTTCCGAGATAAAAATTATTATCCTCTAAATGTCAAATATAGGGTAGGCCTATATCTAAAGACTTCTGTGCAGTTGTTCTCAAATGTATTAACTAAAAAAAAAACCAACTTATAAAATACTACTTTAACTATTTAATCAATTTCTTATAAATTATTAAAACTAATATCACTACTTACCTAATCAATCATTTATACTGAAAAGCTGAAAATTTTCCACGGTAGAAATTAATACAGGTATTTCTTCAATTAAATACAAAATCCTTATGCTGGATAGCAACTATCCACAGATAGTTAACACCTAGTTCAAATGTTTTACTGAAACCAATTGCATGAGCAGAAAATGTTAGAAGAATTCTGTTTTAGAAAAGTATGTATTGTTTAAACATATCACCAAACTCTGAACATGACACTAACTTTTTTCCCTACTATTATCCCCTGTAAATTTTTTGTATCTAGCCTATCCTTTGAAAAATTTTCATTTTGATTTGTTTTACAACTGTATTGATCAATGAACAAACTTATTTAAAATTTAATGTGCTGAATTTAAATACAGTTACCTATCATTAATTAAGTCATACCCAAAATTATTAGCACCAATAATAAGTTTTAGCTTCAAGTTTCTTACTGGAAGTTATTACATGTAAGTTTGTATTTTTATTGTCCTACACAGATTTTAAAGTTTAGAGCTTAAAACCAGCCAACTCTGTGTAATAATTCTTCACTTTGTTTTCCTTCTCCTGTAATATTCAGTATGAAATGGTAAATATTCAAAATCAGGCATCTATATAATACTAACTCATAAAGGTGTAAGATAATTCTGATGGTATTAGTTGAAGTTGCAATTATGTTTAATCTGAAATGATTAAGTCTTAAAAAGAAAAAAACCAACCTCTTTGCACTTGCAACCTAAAGCAAAACCCACATTATTCAACGGAATGTCAGCGTCAGGATTTAACTGTTTGTGAAAAGCCACTACACTGAGAAAAGCCTGACTGTTACACCAACAAATTCAGGAGTCACAAGGTGTCAAAATGTATCGCTACACTTGTAAAAAGAAAGCTTATGCTAATGATACAATTAAAGATAAAAGGTAATTGCCCTCCCCACCATCATGATTTTAATTAATGTTTTGAAAGGACAGATTAAAAAAAAAACCAACATGCCACTAGGCCTTCATCTTCAATATTTTGTTTGTAAACCAGAGTAAATTTGTTAAGTACTAATTTGCTAAAAAGACAGCTATATGCAATCGTTTTTTATTTCTAAACAGACACTTTTCCATCTGCCTAGACTTGCAAGGTATGTCTACGGTTTCACTGGAGAGCTTTAACTGTAGATGACCTGTATCCTTAACTGCTATTTAAAGTTTATTCACTGGTAGACGAAACTTCAGGAGAATTACAACCTTCTCAAAGTGAACGACCAAAACATCCACAGGCCTCAAAACTGTTTTGAATTTGCTATGTGGAAATCAACTTGTTGTATAAAGCAATGTTCTGATTATCACAGACATAATGGACATTCTTCTAAAACTATTTATTTCCTGATTATCCACCCTTGTGTGACATCTATAATCTGCTTTCCCTTACTGTGAGTTAGTTTCTAAAGCTGACAGACAACTTCATCTATTCTATTGCAACAGTACCACAGTCCAAATGATCTTCTAAGTTTGTAAAAACACATCGAGCCCTTACTCAGTCACCATTTGGGAGCAGAGCTCCCAAACACAATTCAAATATTAAAGCAACACATTTTCCTTGAAGTGGATCTCTGTAGAGATGTCAAAATATTTAAACAAACTAGCTTTTAGTAGCTTTTCAATACGACTATGGAATGATACTTCACTTTCCTGTGAAACCTGCCTGTATCTCTTTAAATTTGTCTTGTCACACTGTAGTTTAGGCTATCCTCAGGATAAAAGGGTTAAACAATAATTTCATAGAAGGAAGACCTATCACTTTGACAAATTGCACACTTCCTCCAAACCACACACAAAAAGACAGTCAGAGAGAGTGGGCAGGAAGCTGAGAGGTTGAGAGGTTAGAGGATCAATATGCACTGCTCCCCTGGTACCTTTTGTGCACAGTATCGCTCAAGACAAAGGTTAAGCATGGAATGATATTATTTCCCTTCTGGCAGACAGGGGCAGTTAATAACATGGAGTGGGGATTGACTAGAGTCCAAAAATGGCACAAAAGAAGCAATGTGATAAGGTTAATTACCAGACTTTCAGTGTATTAATTTACATATAAAGAAGTAAAACTTTGCCTCCTCCACAAAAGCTATCAGGGAAGAGCTCTATCGGAGGACTCCCAAGAGAGGTCCTTCCCTAGAGGTCTATCCTCTGTCGCCTCAGTCAGAGAGAAGATAGATAAATCTAGAAAGATCTTTACAGACTGGGAACAGGAACAAAACTGGAACAGAACATAGTTTCGAGTACTCATACAAACAGCATGGAACTACTATAGAAATATAAGTCTGTCTTATAAAAAAGTTTGTTTTCTGACTTAAGTAATATACTTAAGTACCTCAAAAAAGCTATATACTATTTATAATTTTTAGCTGCAAACTAAAGGGGGTGTTAGAAAATTAATTTTCTGATTTTCTTCTCATTAATGAGTAATTAATCAACTCTGAGAAAAGAAACCGTCCTTCCTTAAAGCTACTATTTCTGATAAAATTCTCATAGTAAATTAGTAATTATGAGCTTAATTCGTACAGTTCTTGGTCTTACGCCACTGCTAATCAACTTGTGCCTCAGGAATAAGTCAAATAAGTCAGTGTACAGGTTTTTGTTTCTTTGTTTTTTTTTACTGAATGAGCAAATCAATCACACATCAGTGTTGTAAATTTATGTGCAAAAGCATTGAAGTGCTTTACTACAAATTACAACGTAGAAACACGTTAACTAAACAATTAAATTCATACAATCAGATTTAGGAATATAACAACACAAAGAAGAAACAGAATTACAGTACATTTACAACACAAG
Source organism: Vireo altiloquus (assembly GCA_013396875.1). NCBI lineage: Eukaryota > Metazoa > Chordata > Aves > Passeriformes > Vireonidae > Vireo > Vireo altiloquus. The sequence goes on from VZRF01008841.1 coordinate 55,888, forward strand.
ACAAATACATGGAATTCATTAGAAAATATTGTAATAAATAATTCATGAATTATAGTGCAATTGATTTATGCATAAATATAACTAATTGCCTAAAAATCAGTTGTTAACAAAAATCTGTCAAAAATCAAGGCAGCCACAGAGTTTTACTAAATTACTGCGACAATGGAAATACTGCAATTAAAAAACAAATACAAGTATTTGTACTGTAAACAACTAAAAAATCAGTCTCACTAAAGTTAATATACAATTTAATATAAAATTGTCATTAGCTACCAGAAATGGTTTAAACAGCTTTACTGAGCAGTAGTTCTAAAAACAGAGGCACTGTTTTTTAATATAAAATACTTGAGAAACATTCAAATAAGTAGAAAGCATGTAGGGCTTGCTTTCGCCTTCATTTAAAATTCTGCTGAAACAGGAATTTTCAGAAATCGTCAATTACTAAGTAGTGACTGGTAACTGAATTTATAAAACAGTTCAAAATGTATAATTTAAATGACATTAAAGAAATACATAGGGGTTGGGGAAGGAGAATTTACACATTTCCCTGCCTTTCCTTAGTTGTGTAATTAAAGGTTAGCCTAATAATTAGAAACAAATAATTCTGTTCTTTAAACACTTAGAGGTTGAGTATCATCTATAAACTATCAAAAAATATTTTAATTACTATTTCTGACCAAAAAATAAATACAAGTACTAAAATGTTGAAAATTAATTATAATATTACATACAAAACTACTGAGTATTGTTAAGTCAATAGTAAAATGATCCCTGATTTTATGAATCCTGTTAAATTTTTGGTCAGGTCATCTTTTAAATGATATAAAAAGAGTACTGCCGCTTGCCTTCAATATAAAGTTCTGACTCAAACTTTTAACAATGTCTGAGGAGTAGAAAATATCAGTATGGTACAAATATTAGGCAATGTATTGAAGCCCCAGATTTTTGCAAGTAAAAGTGTATAAAGACAGATGTTGAACCTTTTAAGGTTTTTTTCAGCTGCATTTTTCAGTGGGAAAATATTCACAAATTAATCCTTCTGGCCCTCACAAAATATGGCTTAATTATTTTAAAATGAAAGATGACCCTGACATCTGCTGTTCTGCAAACTCCTTATCAGGTACAGTTCTGTTTAAAATCATAGAACACGCTGAGTTGGAAGGACCCACCAGGATCACCGAGTCCAACTCCTGGCCCCACACAGGACACCCCAAGAATCACCATGTGCCTGAGAGATTCATTCTGTAATATGCAAGTAAACCTTAATGACTGAAGAAGATTCAGGATAGAGCTGAGAGACCAAAGAACTGAGATACTGGTTGTGCAGTTTCAAAAGATTATTCTGTTTTAAAGTGGAAGTTGTAATTTTTTAGTAGTGTTAATAGATATGGGCTAGATTTTGCCATCAGTATTGCAGTATGCTCTCGACTGAATTTAATGGCAAGTTTATCTATAAATAAAATTACCTGATGTGGTCCATCTGTATCTTGTGTCCCATTTAGTTTCTGAATTTAACCCATACACATGCAAATTTAAGTGGGGGGAAAAAAAGTGTGCATGCACACCATGTGTATAAAAGGTGGAGAAAGTGTTTTTCTATGCCAAATTAGATACATACAGAAAAAATTACATGTTGAGAGAAAAAGGGCATTGATGTCCAGTACTGAATGTATGCAGCAAGCCCCCATCCCTATGTAGACATATACTTTTGATATTACATAAAAAAATTTAGTGTGATAAAAAGTCCAACGTGAATACTCTGAAATTCATGTAAAAACTGCAATATGAAGGTAATTGGTCTCCCTTAAATTCTATTAAAAGTTACATATTTAAAATGAACTGACTAACTTCTAACTACCAAATTTATAAAGAATTTATATTATTGAAAGTTCAAAACAGCTTCACTGTTTCATATTTGTATTTCTATCAAGACCCTGAACTGCAAATTTGGTTATTAGCAAGATGATAATGTAACTTGGTATTCATTTTGATAAACTGAAAATGTTTTGAAATGTCACAGCAGCAAATACATTACAGTTACAGTGAGGTTTTTCAATAGGAGTGTGACACAATCCTTAAATAAATTTTAAGTAGTCATAACATCAACTAACCAGCACGTTTAAACAAAAAAACAAACAAACCCAAACCATTCTCAAGCTCATTCTGTGCACATTATGAACATGCTCTAAGTTGCATTCCAACTTTCTCTTTAAACCTTACAAGTTACCTTAATTGTCAAACTAAAAGGAAAATTATGTTAAAGTTTAAATTATTTTTATGCTCTGAGTATTCCATCTTATTTCATATTTAATAATTCTATAACTACAGTAATTTCTCAGATTTCATAAGTGTACACTTTGTAAACACCAATTTCTTTCTAAACAAACAAAATTTTCTTAAAATGATAAAAAAATGCAGTTTATGCCTGCTAAACACACATTTTTGTAATGAAATGTTTTTCTTACTTGTATTGGATATTTAAATAACGAACTTTTTTCTTTCACAGAATGTACTATATCCTACTAATACTTCACAAATCCACTTCCTTTTAAGGAACTAGCTTTTTTTTTTTTTTCTTTTTTTAAATCCCTTGCTGTGTATAATCTGAGTTACTTACAATTTATTGCAAGTATTCTGTGAACTATAGAAGTCTGCTAACCCTTGGTTGTGTATTTCCATAATAAGATGGATAATTGAATGGATAAAGTGGTTCTTCACCAATTAAAAATTATGCTTCACATGACAAATACTTGTTTTCCCAAAACATCTTTATGCTAGTGACTACTAAATAAAACCTGAATCTCTTCACCTATTTATACAAGGATTATATTAAATACACACTATCAGAATTAAGTGAGCAACTCTGTAATTCTGTCCACAGTGAAAACCCTGAATAAAACTATTTTTCAAAAGGCATGTATGTGGTTTTTGAACTGTATAATTTCATGTCTTCTGTCAAGAGTGAGCATATGTATTTCTCACATAGTGTGTGTATACAGACATACATACACACACACAAAACAATTCTCTAACAATTATTCTACACAGGCTTGCTACTATTTTTGCAGCTGCCAGTCCCTGAATCTGTCATATTAAATAAGCCAGTATCTGGTAATCGGAGTTTCTTCTTCGGTGGAGTCTTCAATGTTCCAGATCTTTCTTTTACTTTATATTCTAAAGTGCTGTGAGGTACCCCATAAATTCCTTGTGCTTTGGAAACACTCATTTTCCCACTCATTACCATTGCAATTGCTTCTTCCATTATTTCATGGTCATACTGCCGATAGCGGCCACGTTTTTTCCTTGGTTGCTTATTATCTTTACGATCCAAACTATCTTCCGTATTTTCTGAGGTTCCATCTACTGTCCCATTCTTAGCATTAAGACACAAAGGAGAGAGGTCCCCATGCAGAAAGTAGGAGTCAACACTTGAGTGAGTTACAGGTCCAGAACATTCAATTTTGTTCTGTTTAGGGAGGATATTTTTCAATTTTTGAAGAGCTGATCCTTCTAAGACTGAGGAGGTTTTAGAAACGTGGTACATAACATCCAGAAGACCAGCAGTATCAGACTGTGGTTTGGACACAGAACTTATTCTTAGCTGAGGAATTTTTAATTGTACAGTAGGACTTGAAGTTTCATATTGTAGATTTTCAGTTTTTTCTTTAAACTGAGTGACCATTCTCTGTAGAGTTAACTGGTGGAGGTAACTGGAAGCTGTTGGGAATTTTAATTCTGAGGTTTCAAGTAGACTGAGTTTACTTTTTTCTGTGCGCTCTGCTTGAGCTCTTGCCCACAAGGCTACTTTTTGTAGGACTGCACAAGTTTCTTTACTGTCTTTAAATGAGTAACTATCATTGAAATCTCGAGTTTTATTTTTAAAAGGTGCAGGCTTTCCTGCTGGTAAGGCTTCTAAGTGGAGAAGTAAAGTTTTTTGAGGTATGCCATAAAGTATGCCTGCTTTATTTATGTCCAGTGCTCCAGACTGAATGTCTTTCAAAGCTTTTGAGAGCAAACCATCTGCAAACTCAGCACTTCTTTCCACATAGTCCTCTCTGTTTCTGTGTAGTCTCCTGGATGGATGGAATGAAACGATGGTAAACTGATGTATGAGAGACTCTCACACAGCTATGGAAGGGAAGGGTCCACTCCTTTATTATACTCCTTGCTTCGGTAACATCACTGCTTCTGATACTTTTTAGCCTTTGAGATGTGGTAGTTAAATGATTATCCTAGCAAAATGTTACAGTTCTGGTAGGACAGTGTGTCAAAAATCATACCGTGGCTTCTACAGCAGCCCTTCCAAGAACTTTATATCCTAGCTCAGTATTTGGTAATAGTCTCATGTGCTTGCTATATTCCCTTGTTCACATGCTTGCAGAGCAACACTGTTATAATTTTAATTATACAATTAACGTTCCATTAAATACCCAAATCCTGAAGGAGTTTTTGTTAGTAGAAACGTGACGTTACCGCTAAACAAGTAATAAAAGAGTCAACCCCCTCATAGAAAATTTGCAGCAATCAGTACATAACTACACACAAACATCCCAGACTTACACAAAACTAGGCTCTCTACAACAAGAAGATAAAGTGCTGTAGTTAACAATCAAGTCCATTTTTTGTAAAATAAGACACAATTTTAAAAACTTCTACTCATTATTTACAGCTCACTAATTACAAAGGCCATTCATTTTCATACTTTTTCATATCAGCAAATGAATAAAATGCACTTTTACATCATTCAACAAATGCTGCTACTGTAGTCCTATTTGTAATAAGTTATTTGTAAGACGTACAGGTGACAAAAAAGGTCCTGCTATGGCTAGTGGATGGGAGGATGCCAAGATCATAAAATCCAACAAAATAGTGCAATTCACTAATTTTGTGGTAGCTTTCAGCAGATGCAATAACATTTTCCTGGCTGAATAAAGAAATTTAACCTTTTGCCACCACACACCATAGTCAGAACCATGATGCAAGTATAAGTATGATGATTAAGAGCTCTCTCTCACGCGCTTGCTCTCTCTCTATTAAGGAATATTATAGATAATAGTCATTTAACTTGTTCATGTTAGTTGAAGCAGATTTTTACATCTAATTATTAACATGGTCATTTTTGTCCAAAATTGAAGTTTCCTAAATAAATTCTAAAAGAATTATTTGCATTTTCTTCTACTAGTCTCTTACTTTTAATGTGTTATGTAATCAATTTTCATGTAATTTTTAGTAACATGAACTAAAGTTTGGTGATTGTTCTGATAACTTTTCTTTAAACAGAAAAAAAAGGAAAAAGACAAATGAAACATATGATATATACGTAGACACACACTTATGAGTGACAAAAATTCTTTTGAAAGCAAAATAGGAACCACATGTGTGTGCCAGTATATACAGGTATGTTATGAACATAAAACCTGGCCAGAGAAGAGAAACCTGGATTGTCTTTTTGATAAGCCAAAGAGAGTCCTAAACGTTGCTTACCCAGACACTGAGTTTTCAGAACACAATGGATCATATTTTGGTTCTTCCAACCTTGCGCTTTTCTTTGTAGAGAGATCTAGCACTCCATCCCCTGCAAAGAACGAGCAGTGATGATAACAGTGGTTTTAAGGAAGATCTCAGAGATTTTGTCAGCAAATGTTTTTTCACCTATAGCACAATTTTCAAGCAGCTACTTTATCTTGTCAGATTTCTGACACCTTATTCCATTAACAGTATCAGCCATCAGCAAATTATTTTGTATATTTGATTTGAAACCAAACTTTTTTAAAATTGAGGGGAAAAAAAAAGTAAACTCGTTCAGAAATAATAAAATTTAAAAGAACCTATATTAAACAAATATGACTGTTTCCTAAACATCATATGTGATGCATATCTATATTGCACTGTTTACTTTCAAGACAACCTTTACTTTCAAAACACTGCACTTGATATTACAATTATTATTCATATTTACCTACTGTAAACATCTGATGCTGAAGTTAAACTTGACATAACTAAATCCTAGGCTTACAGGATAATGCAAGCTAATAAGGATCAGAGGAGGCCTCCAGACCAACCTCCTGCTCAGAGCAGGGTCAGCAATGACACCAGACCAGGTTACTGGATGAGCAGGTACCAGTAACTGGGTAACTTCCCAGTAACCAATAATAATACAGTTTCCCTGTAACTGGGAAAAGAGCTTGAGCCCAATACAGAGTTCAAACACTTTAACTACAGATATTCCTCCTGCTGCCTCCACATAAATGCAAAATGAAATTAAAGACAATGAAAGACCTAAACTGGGCTGGGAGTCTGCTCTGTCAAGTCACTGGTAAATGCTAAATTCAAGATTTATACTTGGCTGTTAAAGTCTATGAAGTATTGGAATAGAATAACATACTTTTTAAAAATTAGTATTTAAAAACATTAGCAGTCAAAATAATTATTTTAAATTTTTTTTCTTAAAAAAAAAATCAATGACATTTAAATTATAATTAAATCCCCTAAATATAATTGATTTCATACCTTTCTTCCTTGGTTTTCTGTTTCAAACTTGGGCTGTTTTGTATGCCTGAGCTCTGCGAATTCAATTTTGAGTTTCAACATGTAGCTCAACATTCAACTCTATAATCACCCTTATACTACCCCTTATTGCATTTACAGTGTCATTTTCATGTTACTGCCTATTATTTCTAGAACATCAATCAATTGCATATATTTTCCCACAGCCTCAGATGCAGACAATGAAGCATTGGTTGAAGGATCCAAATGCCATAAGTCAAATAAGAAGTCAAGAAAATTGTTTTGGTAGTTCTCCTCTATACCAATAATGCAAAGAAATAGAGTTCTGTGTAATAATCAAATCCAGATATTTGCTTTGGACTGCTTTTTGACTGTTCTTCCACAACTATTTTGTACTATTTGAAGGAGGTTAAGGAGAGAAAAAGTAACATCATATTTCACCATTGGGGACAAATATATTATGCCACTTGTCAAAAGTGCTCCTTTTGCCTGAATATATTCCTTTTAAAGTCTTTCCTAAGAAAGTTAAAGGAAGGAGTAATGCTAATCAACCTTTCTGATGCATTGCTATTACGGAAGAAAAAGCCAATTAAAAACATTACGGAAACATTCCACATGGACTTTTTGGCCTGCTCAGGAATACCCAAGCTCAACTCAAAGTCCCTGAGTCCTGTGCAATAGACATTTCATCTGTTTTGTTCTGTCAGTCATACAAAGTACATCTCCCTCTCTTTTGTGTTCCCTTTCACAACAGTTTCTCCATCTTCAGTTGATACTCCTAGGCATTATGACAAAAGAGTTTAGAAGACATCACTGGGGAAAAAACTACTTCAAAGTTAACAACTTGTCAAGCAATAAAGAGCTAATTGTCTCTCCAACAATTAGAAAAAAAAGAAACAAAACAAAGCCCCAAAACACAAACAAAATCCAAAGGCTCTTGTAAGATTCCATAATGAAAATAATTTTAATTCCCAATCTTTCAGAATCGGCTTTGACAACACAAGGCTAGCAATCAGTTGAAAAATGACTAAAAAGAACACAGTAGAGAAAATTCAAGGTTCCTGAAGCAAAAAAATAGGGTAAGCAAAACTGAAATAATTTGAGGTTCAAGACAGTTAGTTCTTCCAACACAGCAAATGCAAATTCATTAAGTACATGACACCTCCCTGAAGGACAATGCTTTATGGGAAGGTGATACTCAGTAAAAAGAATAATGCAAGAAATTTGATATGCATACAAAATATCAGATAAAGTCACTGCAGTACAGATTTTTATTTAGTAATTTCATTTGTATTAAAAAAAAAAAGCAAACCAACCAACCAAAAAAAACCCCAAACAAACAAAAAAACTCACACCCCAACCCTCACAAAAACCCACCTCTAACTGGCAGGAAAACGTGAGCATTTGCAATAAGCATTTGCTGTAAAGCTCTAAGACATAATGAAATCCTACCTAATGAAATGGATATATGTATATATACACAGTCGAGATGTTCACTTTGGTACATTAGGTACAAGACCAAAAGGTTTGCAAAGAGGTAACCTACAGGTGGACTATGAATCCTGGAAGCTTGTTACTTGCAAAGTAGAAGTCTTCTCTAAACTGAGCCAGAACTTTTTATTATTTCTTACTAATGAGTCAAAACAGGTATAACAGCCAGAATTCTGGACAGGAACTGAATTGTACCAGGAACAGAAAAAACACTCTAAGGTGGTTAACACTATAAGGTGGTTTTAATAAAAGATACGAAATTACTTCCACTCTTTAGGTGAGGCCATGACTACTAAGAAGTGCATCTCCATAAACCATAGTATATAACACCGGATACTATAGAAAAATATACTAGATGTTTTTCTGATTTGCTGCTCATGGTCTTCTAATGCAGCTATTTCCATGCAAATTAGATTATTCTGATCTTCAAAGAAATGGCTCAACCTCTGACCTCAGCTTCTCAGTACAAGATCATCAGATGCAGCAATACCAAGATGAAATAAGTGCGATCAAAGTTCATCTTCAAAATAATCAGGACCACAAAAACTTGAAAGCCCTCTAGACTAGTGATATTAGGGAAACAAGAAGGGGAAGAGAAAGAAGCAGAAACCAAGTCAGCCTTGAATTCCTACAACTGGTATTTCTACACTAATTTCTAAACTTCCAAGTTTTTTCTGGGTTTCAGGAAACCTCTCATTAGATATTATGAACTGTCTTACTAGATCAGATAACCTAGTCTACTCAGTCCTCAGCCTCCAGGCAGCGGAAGTACTCCACTCCTAGAGTGGAAGAGCACATCAGCCTGGCTTCTACCTGCTGCTCTTGGCTCTCCTAATAGGTGCTATCATTGGCTTAGGGATCTCAGAGATTTATCCTTGCCTACTCTAGCTTTAGTTTCGGGCCTTGGTTTTGTTAGCTGTGAACTTGTCTAAGGCCCTTTGTGAACCCAGTGACCCATGACCTCCCATCACAGCAGTTCCAGATGTTTAAAAACTGTTGAACAAAACCTGCCCAGTACCTGTTACTTCCTCTGAGAATTTTCAGCAAGCCCTACCAACTCCTAATATAGCGATATTTAGTAAATAACAACTTTCCCTTTACCTTATCCATCCACAGGCTAAGGGGTTTTGTGGCAACAAAACAAGTCTTGCCTTCAGTGCTTTTCCAGATGGTGCCTTGCTTTTTGCTATTTCCTGTTCTGCTGAACACAGAAATAGTGTTCAGGAAACTGTCAGTAAGAACACCAAAGCCTTTTATTAATTCTTGACTACCACTTTGAGTAGTCCCTTTTGACTTTGAAGTGCTGTTTTGTAACATGAAATAAATGCCAGATGAAAAGTATGTGGCCATGTATTGGGTGATCATGGCATAGTCCTGGCAGTATCTGTGACGACAGGCCAGGGACTGCTCTGTGCTGGACACAGATGGCTGGCTCCTACAGATCCACTGCAGGGCACAGCTGAGTCCAGCAGCCACTTGGGCAAAAACTCCGGAAACTGTGTTTAAGAAAGAGGAGAAAGTGCCAGATAGAGAATGGGAGCGAAAAGAATGAGAAAATGGCACAAGTAAGCCCAATGGCAGAGAGAAACCATTAGATACAGACTGTGGACAGCTCGCACTCAATCCCCTTGCACTATAAGGGTGGTGGTAGTCAGAAGGGAACTTGGAGTGAAGCTGAGCCGGGGAAAGGAGAAAGGAAAGGGAGTGTTTTAATGAGTTTTTTTGTTTTCACTACCTGAATTAATAATGAAATACTTATATTAAAAAGCAATAATTTGAATTATTTATCCCAAGCAAAGTCTGTTTAGCCCACGATGGCAAGTGGCACCAACCATGTCCTTATCGCAACTCATAAGCTCTCCTTTCTGTTCTTCTCATTTTCTCCCTTGTGCCATCATGAGAGAAGTAAGCAACCAAGCTTCTGACAAGGAGCTTGGCTGTTAGCCACTATGGCAGCCAGGGAAGGCAAACACCTACTCCCCTCAAAAATGTAGCTTTTTAGGGTGCCTTTCTCATGCAAAAGTATTAAACTGTTTCTTGAAGATATTTAAAGCTCATATAATTTATCTTTGAGAACACAGCATGCATATCTTCAAAATGCATAGTATTTTCACCAACACATGTAGTAAAAACAGGATCTCAAGAAAAAGTTTATTTTCAGTAAAGTCTGGAATTCTTTCAATACACTGCCAGCCATCTTTTGATGTCTTCCAGTCTATGACGGCTCAATGAAACAAGGGAATTATGAAAATTTTCTTGCCTATTTTGGCTATGCTTACACACTATCATTGGTTCCAGATGATCAAGAAACAAGAATAAGCTTGTGCAGCTAAATCAGCAGATTATATATTTGTACTGCTTCTACTTCTGACTCTTAAAGTTACTTTGCTTAGAAGTTTGAGAGCTACCAACTCTCCTGTATCTACCAAGGGAAAGAAGCCTCTGCATCAAAGTTAGCTGCTGCTAGGAACATCCCTGAAAGAGCTCAGCACCACGACTGCACAAGGAAATAATTTCTGCAGGATATTCCAAGACTGTGCCTTACTCATCATTTCATTCTGCAAGGATGCTGCTTCTTTACTGACTTAGTCTGGAGGAAAAGCAATATAGCAAAATCACACCGTAACACCCCACTTTTGTTAGATGCAGTGCATGGAAAACAGGTCTTGTTTCACTATATAGGGTATTCCTCTTTAAGGCCTGGACAGTCTTAAGAGTTACATGGATTAGAAAAAGGAGCAAGATACAGGTATTTTTGGAGACAGTTGCTGCTAAACTGACTGACACTGAAATGATTGCCTGATTACCAGCAAGGTACACAGGAATTAAAGCACCCTTCTAAATTACCACACTTCCACAGAAGTGCAGAGGAAAGTAGAGCATGCTCTGGGACTCCACTACCAGTCAGGTGTCAGCTGGACATACCTGGATGCCAGTGCTGAAACACTCATACTCATTACTAGAGGTGCAGTGGGTTGACCTTGGCCAGTAGCTAGATCCCCAACTCAGTCCCTCTACCTACCAGTCCCCATCCTCAATGGGGGGGCAGGAAGAAATAAGATGAAGACCAGCAAGATAAATACAGGGAAATCACTTGCCAATTACCATTACAGGCAAAAGAGACTTAGGGAAAAATTATTTATTGCAATTTAAAATAGATTTGGATAATGAGAAAAAGATAAAAATTAAAGTGCTTCCCCATGCCTATCTTTTCCCAGGCTCAACTTCACTCCCAACTCCTCTGTTTTCCCCCATCCCAGATGGCATAGGAAAGACTGGGAATGGTGGCTAAAGACAGTCCAATTCTCTCCAGCTCCTTCTCAACAGGCCACATATCCTTCAGGAAACACCCAGATGCACAGGTTGCAATGTGAATGAGTATCTGCTCCATAAGCTGCAGTGGAACACATGCTGCACCACGGTCCTCTCCACGTACCCCACAGAAATATCTGCTCTGGAGTCTGGAGCACCTCTCCCTTCCCCTTTCCCTCACCTCGTTCACTGTGCTCTCACTCCTCTGCCTGTCCAGCAATTTTGCACTTTTGTAAACACGCTTTCACTGCAGCACCAGGAGCCCATCCCGTGTGCTCCACTTCAGCCTGCTGGGGGTCTGTGGCAGAGCTGGCTGAGCCTCCCACAGGGAAGCCACAACAGTTTCTCACAGATGCCACTCTACAGCCCTCCGCAACTACTAAAACTTTGCCATGTTAGCCCAAAAATCAGATGTATCAGGTCTGGAAGTGTCAGACCTTAGGATTTTTTTGGCTTCAGAGGTGGCCTCCAGATACTGGAAGAAAGTAAGAAGCTTTCTTTAATGGAGAATTTCAGTGGCAGGATCTCTTTTCAGTGCTGAGCTAGCACTTACCTTGGATCTGCTCAGTGCAAAAACAATTGCTTCTAGTGATCTGGAAAATAATGTTTACTCCTTCCTCTCAAGCCCAAGAATCACTGCCACAGTAAAGGAGCAAGATTGTCTGTTTTACAATTTAGATCATTCATTTCAAAGATAACTACTGTAAATACAAAGCAGCTGCCTAAGCAGAAAGCGAACCTAAGGAATTTATACTTAGATCATAATCTGCTTAACGGGATTTGAATTAAAAGATTTCAACTTTGAGGATCCATCAAAGCAGTGTTCAAATTTGAACTTCCTCCTCTGTTACTGCCACTTCATTTGGAAATTTTAACAGGAATTAAAAATAGCAAATACTAAAGAGAGTTGCATGACATTCAAAAAACACTACTAAGAACAAAACCATGGTACAGCTCTTATGAGTCTCCAGACCAAAGAAGTATATTATGTTAGACAGAGAATTATACATTTCAAAAAATGATCCAGTTAAAAAACCTTTATAATTCCCTACCATAAGCATATGACACTTCATTATAACCAAGATTTCCTTCTTCAGGAGAATTACAGAACTGAGGGGTAGATACAATAATAATAATAGACAGTCCCTGACAAAAGCTAATTGAAATAACTTTTTCTTGAATCTTTGAACATAGAGCAACACAATGCAAATAAAAAGAGCAGCCTGACATTTTTCATCTTGAAGTTATTTGCTTGTGTTGCCATCACTACAGTGAAAAGCTAAAACAGCTCAAAATTAATGCATTCGTGGAAAACAGATAGCACAATACAATTATCCTGGTAGGTAAGATGTTCAAACTACCTTTCTCCAACTACAGTCTTACTTCACTATTTCTTCTTATTTCAGCATCTCTACATTTCACAGCAAGACTATTTAACATCTAAAAAGTGGTCCAGCAAACACAGCAGTCTAAGTTCTGAGACTCTGCAGTGTCTTACATAGCTTAATGTGTAACTTGAATACTGTGCTGAGCAACTGTTTTAGACTTAGGTGTTTTCCTGAAGGCGCACAATTTTAAACTTACTCTTTAGCCTTACTGTAAGAAAAAATCCAGTGATATAAAAAGATGATTTAAATAACTCAATTTCTCTATATTTTAGATTTTTCTTAGACAAAAGATCAATGGATTTTCAGGTAAGGGTGGCAGCGTAACTTGCTTCCTGTCCCTGTCCCGCCCACATTCTGCCTTCCCTTTCATTCCTCAAAGAATTTTGGGCTCAGCAATGACCAGAATCTACCTTTGGGGACTTTGCTCCCTCATGAACATATAAGACTAGTTAGTAATAATCTCCTGTTGAAGTACACAACAAGATATAGTACTGATACCAGGAAATTTTTTACTGCCCTTGCGAAAGAAATGTGCTTCAACCTGGCCAATTAGAAACCTCTAAAATCATCTGTAGCAAAATTACTTCCAAGTACAATACATGTTCTCTCAGGATTTAAACTACAAAGTAGTTACTAAACCCTGGCATGGACTAATTTCCAGTGACAATACTGAATAAAAGAAGGAATTCCAGTATTTCTTAATGCTTTTGCTGTCAAAGAGAAGGGATGCTTGAAATTTAACCTAGAATAGGTATAGTTACCATGAGAAATCCATCAGTTCCCTACCCCGAGGGATTTCCAATTAAAAACTGCATCATTAGGCACACATGTACCAAATCTGCTCTCATTCTGACAATGTGTATTAAAATAAACAAACAAAAAACCTGAACAAAACCCAAAAAACTTCTTTCTGGCTTTCAACTTTTTGAGTATGGTACATGACATACAGGTCAATTTTTCCCTTTGGTCTGCAGTATTACAGGATTAACACAGACCCTGGTATCTCTAAAAGACAAAAGCTGCTTTTGCCACTGCTTTCAGTCGCACATAATAGTCACAACCCTTCCCGAAAACTGCTGCTAATCCAAATCTAGTTCAAAGTCCAAAACGCTCTTGTGATTATACTGTTATCAGTTTTGGATAGCAATATTCCTTGTGGCAAAGAAATTATTTCCTTTTTGTAAATGATAGGGAGACAGACTTTATTTTTCTAGCTTTACTGTTAAGAAGGCTGCACTGATCTATAACGATTAAGGTATGAAGCACAGAAATTTCCTTCCAGATTAATCTTCTTTTCCCATCATCCAGCTTGTATTTAAAGAATCAAAGTGTTCAAGAGCTGACACAGACTGAGAGACATTTGCTCTCTGAAATCCCAGTCTCTTTTTCTCTTTTCTCAGGCTTCTTGACGGGCACTTCTTCAACAATATTTTGAACCACTGTTACCTGTGACAGCACAGGTGAGAGGGCTTAGATTCAGTATTCCAAAGCTGAGAAATTTCAATGCCACTTAATTTAACGCAGGCACTCAGAAATTAGAATATTTATCTTCTAACACACAATATGAAAAATGTTTCTTTTTGACATGGACATTTATTTTTTAAGGGAATAAGATGCCATAAAATAAACAAATGACAGCAAAATACAGATGATCAGATACAGAAATTTACCTTGCTGAGTATTCTGTTCTTGAGTTCGATTCACAGTGAGGTCTAGAGGGCTATCCTGTTCTTCCTGAAGGGAGTTTTCCGTTTGGTTCATTTGGATACTTTTACACATCAGACTTGGTTCAAATGATGAACCATTTCTGTTCTCTTGAATTTTGCTACTTTTTGAAATGTACTCAATCGCAAACTGACGGATCATTTTTTTCATTAATTCCTGAGCAACTAGGGGAATGTTAGGATCACAGTTCTGAGGAAGATCTGGAAATAAAAAACACAGGCAACAGGTATATTAAGAACAAAATATAATTACTTTTCTTATAATAAATACTTCCTATAAGCACAAAAATGTGTTAAATAAGTACATGTGTAAGGAACATATTAATTCAGATGTCTAAGAAGTTTTTTTTAATGAGCATTCCTAACAGGAGATCACTTGGAAGAACATGTTTAGCACAGATCATTAATTTTTACTTTACTCCTCTATCACAGCATGCAAGTGTACGTGAGTTGCATTATTTATGCGAGTCAGATTCTTTATTGTTGGCAAATAAGTTGAATTTTCATTTACAGACTGTTCATTTTCAGTTTTGAAAATAAAGAATTTTGAATACAAACCATGAAAGTAAAACAAGATATGGATTAATACAGAAAGAAGTTACTTTCAAAGAACAACCATAAGAATAATTTTAAAGTGTAGTTCTACAGATTAGTCCTTTCCATAACATAGAACAATTGGACTTTTGAAGAACTGATCTTAAAAAGGAAAAAAGGCAAAAAGAGATGTGTTCCACTCTCAGACTATAATCCACATTGTAGGCTCAGAATTGAAATGTTGAAACTGATATGATGCTACTTGAAATGTCCCATACACTTTGTAGTAATACAAGCAATTGAATACCAACGTAAAGTTTTAAACTTTTATTGTAAAATCTTACAGGATTTTCAGGACATTCTCAAAGTGTTAGCAATGAAAACACTTGGAAGAAAAGCTTTATTTCCTATGCTAAACTGAGTGTATCATATTATGTGCTTGTGTATGTAACATTTCAATGGACAGAAGTATTTCATTTTAGAAACACAAACAAAAAAGGACCAAATGTGATACATATGACTTTATTTTTATGCTGTTTATCAGCTAGAAATAGGTAAACCTCTTATTAACAAGCATAACTGAAACTACAATTGTGAATCACGAAAAAGAATCCTAGTAGAAGCAAGAGAAAAAGAAAAGTAAGTGTAACTTAGCATAAATAACAATGTATTTAAGAAACTCAAAGTAAACTGGGCTATGCATTGATGACTACAACACACCATTTCACAAGACAAGTTCAATTGACCATTCTCAGAATACTGTGTTTTCCCTTAAACTGGCAGAAATAGTAGCACTTACTTCACTACCCCACTCTTCCTTCTTTCCTTCAACTCTACGCTCCTCCTCTCACAAATACGCTTTTCAATATTTTAACCAGTGCACATCCTTGAGTTCATAGGTAATGAGCGAAACAGTTTTCAATCAAGAAGGGACAGGGATTTAAAGCAAGTTTGAAAGTGATAAAGAAGAATTAGCTTTTAGGTAAGCCCTGATTGCCTGGAGGAAATACCAAAGGACATGGTTCTGTAGTTACTGGGATAATAAAGTTAATCTGAAACAGATAAAATAGATGATAAACTGAGTTTTGTTTTCATGGAAGTGAAGAAACTCAAAGGACTGGGTTGGGTAGATGTTTGCACACTAAGGTTACATTTCCTAATAGGAAGTTTGGAGGATCACACAGCATATTTGCTCAAGCATTTTACGCCAATGAAACTTTATCCATCTACTATTAAGAGAGTGACTGCTGGCACTGATCAAGGAATGCTGTTCAAGTTTAGGATGAATGGGCAGATCATCCTTTGCTTGTTTGTTTCAGGTTTATTTAAAACATATTCCATTTTGAGAATTAATTCTCACCAACAGAGCACTGCAAGGAACTACAAACCTGCATCTATGAGATCTGCTGTCTATAGCACGAGAGGGGAGCTGACTGATTGCTCAGATGCTTCCTGTCAAGACCTTTTGGTTAGCCTCTCAGTAGTGCTTGATGAGGTACAGCCAAGCTCCAGCATTTGAAAGACATCTTGGCTTCTAGAGAACTTACCCAAAGCAAGACAAAACAAAACAAATCTGCTTATGGTTAAAGCTCTATCTTCCAACAATCTTTCAACCAGATCTCTACCAAAATATCTAAAATTGACAGGTGTTCCTTGAAGAGAGGTATGAGGTAAAATTCTAAATGATGGAGGACACCTATACAGTGAAAGGTATCTCCCCACCATGTAACTTCCAGGCATAGGTATGCTCATATGTTTATATTGCTATTTCCTGATTCCTAAATAATGCACCCAATATAAAAGTTCAATTGGAAGTTACTATCCTAGAGACACAATTAGAAGTAAAGAAAAATATTTCAACAACAGATATTGGAGCTGTAAGGCAATAGGTGTAAAATATAAATGTATATGCAAAATACAAGAAAAGAACATGGAAAGTTAAGAGACTAAATTAAATAAATTCAATTATCTAGGAACAAAAGTGTTTGTATGACAGGGAAATGGTAATTCTAGACAATGAAATCTACTGATCAACAGCTTAGCTTAAAAACCAAAAATTTGACTGCCTGCAATCAGAAACTCATACAAAATTAATTATACAAAACATAATCAAGTCTGAATATGTGGTCTGGAATGACCCTGCTTATATAGAGCAATTAGTTTCTTGTATGAACACAAGAAAAATTTCTTTGACAACTTCTGGATAACAAGTGATTATCAGTGCAAATGGGAGAGTTATTTTACATCCTGGTGTGATCTGTACCTTTAAGAAGGAAAATATCAGAGAGTATAGGAGACCTAACATTATCTGGAAAACACAACAGCCTGGAACAGATTTCTCATTAATCACTATCCCTGCATCAATTATTATAAAACTGCAAGACAAAACTAATTCAGAACTGCCAAGTTTTTACTGCCTTTCTACTCTACTTTAGACTCTTCACACTGGTAACAGCCGAGCATATATTGCTTTTAGACACTTGAAGGAGAAGTAGGTTTTTCCATTATGAGAAAAGTCATCTTTTGACCTAGTTAGAATAATAAAGGATTCATTTTTTTGGTTCTTTTAATATTTTCTTTAGCATTAGTTTAATTTTTTTTGTAATTTTCAAATACTTCCTATGAAGAATAAATGCAGCAGAATTTCTCATATATTCAACTGCTACAGCTATTGGCCTCTGAAGTGCTCTTGCTGCTAAATGCATATTCAATCTACAGGGTTAGACTCAGGTAGTCTAAACTTTTCTGCCATAAATGCAAACAGTGCTGCTATCACATTGACTGTTCTGTAATGTAAATCATTAACCAGAAGATCATGGTGGAAGTACATTGGGAGGTCTATAGTAAAACTGCTTGTACAAAGTAGTCATCTATGAGGTCAAATTGGGTTTCTCTGGATTTTACCTAGTTAGGTAAGGAATACCTCTATGGATGGGAGACTACAACCTCTCGGTGGCATGTTCCACGGCTTGCTTGTCCTCACTTTTTCTTACATTAAAAAGAACCTCTCATTTCAACTTGTTTGCAACCTGTCATTATCCTGCTATGCACCATTGTACAGACTTTGACCTTGCCTTAAAATTGTAGAGTATCCTGAGCTGAAAGGGGCACACAAGGATCATCAAAGTCCAGCTCCTGGCCCTGTACAGGACAGCTGCAGGAGTCACACTATGTGCCTGGGTTATTTTCCAAATGCTTCTTGAACTCTGTCAGGCTTGGTGCTGTGACCACTTCCCTGAGGAGGCTATTCCAGTGCCCAACCACCATCTGGGTGAAGAATGTTTTCCTAATATCCAGCCTAAACCTCCCCTGGCACAGCTTCAGAACTGAGGTTGACCTCAGGTCTTGTCACTGGTCACCAGCTAGAAGAGATCAGAGCCTGCCCCTCCACTTCTCCTCACAAGAAAGATGTAGACTGCAATGAGGTCTCCCCTCAGTCTCCTCCTGGCTGAAAAAGGCAAGTGACTTCAGCCACTCCTGGTACGGCTTCCCCTTTAAAGCCTTTCACCATCTTTGCTTCCCTCCTTTGGAGGCTCTCTAATGGTTTAAAGTCTTTCTTATACTGTGGTGCCCAAAACTGCCCCCCAGCACTCTAGGTGAGACCACCCCAGCGCAAAGCACAGCAGGACAATCCTGTCCCTTGCCCGGCAGGCGATGCTGTGCCTGATGTCCCCCAGGACACGGTTTGTCCTCCTGGCTCATGTTCAACTTTCCACTCACCAGGACCTCCCCAGGTCCCTTCCTGTGGTGCTACTCTCCTGCATCTCATTGCCCAGTCTGTTCCACCTGAACATGGAGAAGAACTTCACCCATCCTGTGATTCGTAGTGGTAATTTTCCACTACACATGAGAAATTTGTAATTAGTCATATAAAATCTTTAAACACAATGAAACATATTTTCAGGAAATAAAGGTGTTAGAACTCTGAACACAGTATCACTTCCAAATATTTCTTAATTATTATCAGCAGATGGCACCAGATATACTTGGTATGACCTGAAGAGGGTTTTTTTCTAAGATGTTTTACTAGGAGTTGTGACTATAGCTACTTACAAAGTTTTAAATTTACATGCCTACATCTGTTTAAACTCCTATTTTTCACAGTAGATATAAAATATGAGGCAGCTGTATTTAGTCCATGGATCATGTACGTACATGCATACTACTTCAAACCCAAAGTCTCTGAAGGTTTGGAATAAAGGTTAGCCCTAATGCTCTTCTAGTTTCTCTCAGATCACTGCAGACCTGACGTTATTAGGTTTAAAGAAGGCTGAATTTGTATGATATAATCAGATATTTTCTGCTTGTGATTCTCAAGGTAACAGTTTGAATGCAAGAGAAGAGAGTAATAAACATCATGTATTTATGACTAATAGCAATGATTTAATTCAAAGCTCACATTTAGGATTAATACTTCCTCAGTTCATGTGCTGCACCATATTTGTAATTATTCAAATAAGAACTATTAACTATTCTGCACATTATGTGTGATCACTAGACTGCAAAGTCTATGGTGACAGATTTGATGGACAGTTCAGAGTTTTACATGGATTTGGCAGGACAATGAACAAGGATTTAAAAGCTCCCAAAATAGTGTTCCACAACAGTATCCCATTTATTGAAATCAGTAGTTTTTCATTTAAAAGCCAACCTAATGACTTAATTTCTCTTCTGATACAATACCAAAAGGCAGTGAAAAGCAACAGGGAATCACAATCCCCCTTGCACCCAACAATCCTCTTGAGTGAGTAGCAGGACTAAGAACACCCAATTGCTTCTCAGTGTGTTTCATAAACTCACTTTTGACAAAAGGGCCACATTTTCTTCTAACATCCCTGCCTCAACAGCCACCAAACTGTCTCAGAGATCTTCTTAGTTCTGCTTGTAAAATCGTTCAGGTCACTGTCAGATCACCAGCACATTAAAACCAGAATACAACTATTTATTCTGAGCTACATATCATAACTAGTTCAGTTAACTTGACCGATCAACAAAAAGAAGGAACAAGGGCCAAGTTCACTCTTCTGTTGTCATAAACATTCCACTTCTTTTCTTCCTCTACTCAGGTTTCACTACTCAATATTGAGTCATATTTCTAAGAACCCTCATAAATGTAGTTGAAATGATCAAGAAATTAAGAGTCAGTGAAGACAATAACACTGACAGGTAGGTGTTTAACACAAAAAGTATGCTTTACCTCCTTAAGAAAGCAGCTGAAACCCCACTAAACATCCTTTATAGCAAGGCTGTCATAGAAGTTTACCACACAAACTGTGTGAGTTCTCAGTGATTACAGAAAACCTTCCAGATTTTGAAAGGACAAATTAGATTTCTTAAAATTATTTATTAAAAAGAAACAGCAGGTTTTCAATGAAGTAGTGTGTACAACTCAAAACTACACCTCAGAAAGTAACACTTTTTTTAGTCTGAGATAGTGTGTGCATGATTACATTGTTACAGGTTTGCTAAATGAAATACACATTGTCCAAGAGGCATAGCCAGCTTGTGACAGTTATGCAACTGAAAGAAAAACTACAAAAAGAACAGGAGAACTCAAAGTTAAATTCAGGTATAAGGTATGGTGTAAGAAAGCCATATTTATGAATGGAAATATTTTAGTACATGACAGAGATGTCTAGAAATAGCAAAGAGCTTTATAAAGCTTACAAGAAAATTACAAGAAATTTGGGATGGGAAACATGTTACTAAAGATACTTGACAGAGCAGCCCAGAGAATCTGGAAAGATTCAAGTAATCTCAAACGTTCTTCCTATAATTCTGTGCTTCAATTCCTTAACTTCTACAAGAGCTTCTCATGTGTCAGTCTTCTCTTGATGGATCATGTCCTAAAGATAGAACCTAATTCATGACTAGGTTTTTTCGGTTTTGTTTAAAGAGGTCACATTAATATTGCATGGAAAAATTAACTTCTAAGAACACACAATGTGGATTACTAGAAATAGAGAACATTAATAGTTTGTGAACAAAATGTCTGATTAAGCTTTTAAAGAACTGTGGTTTTGCTATATATATATATAACAATGATCACATGTCACATTCTATAATAATCATAGTAAAAAAAGACTTAATATGTATTTTTTAAAGCACACTTTGTTTTTCCCTTAACAAAACAGAACAGTTGAACTTCAGCATTATGCAAGCGGAAAAGCACCAAAGTCTACCCTGCTTACACCACCAAAAGGGTAAAGAGAGATGCCATACTTGGGAAGAAAGCATTTGGGTTTCAGCTACATTGTTTAGTGGCAACAACCAGTGTCTGATGACTTTGGATTTCCTGCCCTGTCTGCTGAGCACAGGACTTTCCCACAGACAGCTGACCACTAAACTTGTCTTTCACTAATACATAGTGAAGTTGGGTTCCTAATGGGAAGACTTTGTTATTTACAGCATCACAAGAGTTTACCCATTTTGGCAGTTCTACCATCTTTTGTCCCAGATTCTACAGATAAATTGTCATACATTAATGTCTAAAGGCTGTATGCCCCAGGCAACAACCTATCATGCCTGCATGTTTCAAGATCTTCTGAACTAGTTTTCTGACATTAAAAAACCCCAAACTCACAACCAAATCCCCTCAAACTAGTCTGCAAATTAAAAATGCCATATAGTAATTTGTTCAAAATAAAAAGTTAATGGGACCAACAAATGAACTCTCTAATTTGCTCACTAGTCTTAGAATTTGTTCATAGAGGCCTAAAATAGCTACAATAGTAAGAGAGTAGCTCATCTTGAGGAGTTTGCAATCCAAACAAGTGTTACTCTGTTTTAGAGGCAGCCAGCCAAGAATTCAACATTTTTCTGACAATGAAAGAACATCTGGTTTAGGACCAGGTATAAGAACTACTCCTTAGCTAAACAATTACTGGAAATTTTTTGATTCCCTTCTTCCTAAGTTGATACTTGAATTCAAAAACCTACAAAAAATCAGAAAGCAGACTTGGGATTTTCTTAGTAAAACTCTTCATCTTCCTCCTAAAATCCAAATCAGTTTCTCAAGTACCTCATAAATTGGTTTCACATGCCCTTTACAATTTTTTTTCCTTCTCACTTCCTGTAATTTAAACAACTTAGACTCTGCTAAGACCTCAACCGAAGCAACATTCTTAGTAAATTCTTACCCAAGAACACAGAAGTACTTCAGAGAATCAGTAAAACAACTGGAAGTTTTGTTGTTCAATAGACAAAACCTCTTTAACCTAGCATTACTGATCTGGCAGATCAAACCTAAAGAAGGTACTAAAAGCCAAATATTCTTTGTGAAAAACTTCACTTTAAAGTCATTCACTCCACTAAGGTGAGGTCATGCCAAGTTTCACTTCTCCCATGACAGAAGTTCCTCTCAAGGAGTATCAAAAGAGATCATCTGCTGTAGGAGCATAAAGCAGGTGAACACCAAAAAACATTGTACACATCAAGACCAAGAACAGATCTGACAAAGCAGAAATTTGGAGGAATTAAAATACCTGCCTAGGGAGATGCTACACAACCAGGCCTGTGATGAGAACATAATAAGACCTTAAGAAGTAATGAAGTGCCAACTTCATTGGCCATTGTATTTCAAATGGAAAATAGCTGGTTTGAATGAAAGCCAAGAGTCCAAGGGATGGACTCAAAATGCTGTTGCACTCCATTTCAAGTTCTTTAAAAAAAGCCAAATGTTGACACAGTCTGTACAGAAAGAGATTCTAAACACCTCAGGTTCAAGCGCATAATACTCTCTCCAGCTACAGCAATGTGAAAGGGAGAAAACTAACTTTGCTTTTTTCTCTTACCTATGTGAAAGAAGAGAACGTGTCTGACTCTAATTTAGCAAGAGCGAGCTGTCACCCTAGCCATACTCAGCTATTCAGACATCCACATACACCTACTAAATCCAAGGAAAATCGGTGAAAATTGTAGCTACTGCATTTGCAGTAACTTCATTCACATTTCTTCATTCACGTGAATTTAAGGAAGAAAAAGAGTATTTCTGCTGTCGTTGACTATAACCAAGTAACGTTCATGAACTAAGCTGACTTGTCACTCACATACTGCTGTATCTTGATGAGTGTCAAGGAACAAGAACAGTCAATTAATGAGCTACTAAATACTGTATTTTGACAAGAAGTTTTAACCTCTAACTTGGATGTATTTGAAGGAGCAGCTTTCGTGCAAGAAGATCCCAAATTCTATTTTGTAATCTGCAAAACGCATTTTCTCGCCTAAAACGTTTTTCCTGTAGAAAGCCAGAAGTGAGAATTTAGGAACAGAAAATGTTTAAATGCTTAAAATTCCAGAGAATTACACCTGAGGCTGGCATGAAAACAAAGTAGCAGCTCATGGTAAAAAGAAAGATCTGATACAATTTATGAACAGGGATTCAAAACAATGACACATAATGCAACAGTATAGAGAGGAATGGCAAGTAGGAAGAGTAGTACTTCATTTTGTGACTCAATTAAGAGAAAGATTAAGGAAAACCAAAGGAATACAAAAGAGAAACAGCAGAAAAATCTATTTCAGTTGATAAATTAAAAACTACTTAAACAAAATTAACCCTGTGTAATTTGATTCTTCTAGGTTTTTTTGTCATATTTCGTAGTATAAAAGACTTTTATTACCTTTCTTTCGAAAGAGTGCATTTAGATAATTTTCTGCTTGGCATTCAATCTTATCAGTGTTGGACTGGCCCTGAGACGACAGTTCCTCTGTAGGCGTTGACTGTGAAGAACCGAAAACTGATGCACGATCCTAGAAAACATATGAAGATCATAACATTTTTTAGAAGTTAGTCTGCTGGTAGTAAAATATACCATTAAATTATTGAACAGAATAGAACCACTAAAATCAATCTACCTTGAGTCAAAGCGCAAAATTAACTTATTTGCAAAATTCAATTCTCTGATTCTTACTTCCATACCAAAAAATGAGTGTTGGGGAGTAATGCTTAATATAATGCTCATACTTACACTTGCTGTTTCTTTGTGTAAATTACAAAAGGAACATTTCTCATCCATAGACCAGTCAGTTAGCTCTTCTGGCTCACAGTCTTAAAGGAAGAAAAGAAAGCTAGATGTTTTAAACAAGCAAAAATGGATTTTGAGAACAAAATACACATCCTAAAATTCTCTTAAATAAATTCCATCAATAATATGACATGTATTTATTGGTAGAACGCAATCAGTCGAATTCAATTTTTCAAATATTGTCAAATTCTTGTCTGTCTTGTACAGTTCACCTTACAAATAGCAGAGAGTACCTTTCTTGAAAGATAAACTCAATGGAATGCACTAATTCAATCAATTGTCATAATTACTGGAGGCATCTGAACACTGCAAAGAAACCTATGAATTGCAGATAATATTTTCAAGTGAAATGTTCAAACTTGTAAACTAAGCTAAGAGTTAGGATATGGACTCCTCACAGCATGGGAGCTACACGCACTGTACTTACACATTTCACTTGATTTGATATCATCACTATAGGTAAATCCAAGCCTTATTATACTCACTTGTAGCACTTGATTTATCTATAAAAGTACCTTTATATGTTTTATCAGAAAACGTACTTTGGTCTAGAGGGAATGAAGGACTTAAATTTATATCACCTATATCAAGTCCAGTCTTTGACTGAATGGAGACACATCATGTGTCTTTAAGTATAACTTTCTTTAAGCAATTACTAAGCTTCATTTCAAAAAGTAAGTTTTCAACCAATACCCTTCTCTTCATAAACACCAGTTACTTTAAAACTTTTCCCAAACCAACTGTGTTAACAGTTAAAATTAAGCTTCTAATTTCTTGTTTCAAATTGCACATGGCAACTTATTCCACTTTACTTTTGTGGTAATATTATTCTTTTACCCATGAATAGTAACTGTTGAAGTATTTAGCACCCTGATGCATTTATGGAGAGTATGATTATCTCCTTTAAACTTCATTTTGTGGCTAATCTAGTCCACCTGGTTTTCCTCATGAGATTCAGCTCCATCTCTTCTGCACAAGTCTCACCTATTTCCTGAACATGGGGACCAAGATCTCATAATGATGTCTTTTACCTTTACACCAGACTTCCTAACACTGCAGGCAGTACTTTTCCTACAGTATCCTAGTTAGGCAGCAGCCTTTATCACAGCTGCAGTGTTTTGGCAGGTGAATACGAACACCATTAACTACAACACCAAAGTCTTCTCCATCCTGCTCATTTCCAGTTCGTGCACCTACAACCTAAACAACTTTTTCACCCCCCATTATTAATTACCAGGTATGTTTCCCCCTTGTCTCTGTACCATTAAATTACAATCACAGTTCTGTTTAGGGCAGTTCTCGAGATTATCTGCTTTCAATAGAACACGATGATAGCAAGATCTTGGCTTGCTGCCAACCCCTCCAGCCCAGGGATGCTCTCACTCCCCCTCCTCAATAGGGCAGGGGTGAGAAAATAAGATGGTAGGGGAGGAAGTAAGGGGGAGAAACTTGTGGGTCAAGATAAAGACAGGGAGATCACTTACCAATTACTGTCACAGGGAAGTCAGATTCGATTTGGGGAAAATCAATTTCATTTATAGCCAATAAAAACAGATTTGTGTAATAAGAAAGGGAAAACACTAAACCACCTTACCACCCCTTCTTCCCAGGCTTCAGCTTCACTCCTTCATTCCTGACCCTTCTACCTCCTCCCCCACCCCAAAAAGTGCAAGGAGGATGGGAAACGGGCTGCCTTCAGTTCATTAGAGCTCCTCTCTGCTACCTCCTTCTCTTTTTTTCCCTGGTTCCAGCTTGGGGTCCTTCCCATGCGCTACAGGCCTCTGCAAACCGCTCCAGTGTTCTCCCCTCAACTGCAGCTCTTTATGAACTGCTCTAGCACGTCTTTTACACGGGGCACAATCCTTCAAGAAGAGACCACTCCACAGAGCCACAGCTCCTGCCAAAAAACCTGCTCCTGCAGGTCTATATGCTGCAATTCCTGACAGAGGCCTGCTCCAGCCTGGGCTGCAGCTTACTTCAGGGCACCTCCACCTGCTCCAGTGGGTCCTCCATGGGCTGCAGCGTG
>VZRF01008846.1:0-25506 GCA_013396875.1 Vireo altiloquus
ACAGCCAGTCACATTTGGCACACACCATCCCCAAGGGGAGCTGTTAAACTCACATGATGCAGAACCAAGAATTGTCTCTCTTTCCTGTCTGCCAACCACTCTAGTCTGAAGAAGACAGGAAGAATATTCTCAGGCTGCAGGATCTGGTGGACAAGCTACAAATGAAAGTGAAGTCTTACAAGAGACAATCTGAGGAGGCCGTAAGTTATCTCCCTGAGTGCTTTGCAAGAACCACTTTCCCAGAGGGTAGTCTGGCCATTGAGGAGAAGAATATAAGAAAGCTGGAAGATGCCACTCATCAATAATGGAATTCTTCAAATTCTCTGAAAGGGTCATAAATCAGACTCACCAAAGAGTCAATAAGAAGACTAATGAGGAGGGCAAATGCATATAGTATTTTTTGCATTAGAACAACAAAGCACTCTGTAGGGACTCTTATGAATGATATCAGTAGTACAATGTATTAAGAAAATTTGAAAATAACTTATTTTTAGAGTTTTGATAGCAGACCAGGAAGGTGTTGAAAGTCCCCTCGCAAACCACTTTCTGTTAGGTCTTATAATTGTACAATTATAAAATAACAGGAACCTTTGCTTGTTTCTGGGCATGCAGCAGTCAGGGATGAACTGAGGGAAGCCATACAGACCCTGAATTTATGATTGTCTGAGCACGGCTTCTTCACTGTGGAAACAGCCCAGCACAAAGTAGGGCTTCTGGTTCAGTTAAAGGGATTTGTGAGAAGGACTCTGAGCAGACCTCATCAATCCCACTGTGAGACTTTGCATAAGCAGTAGTGGGTGGAGTTTGGAATTTTGTGAGTTCACCGAGACCAAGGCACAGGAGAAATAACAACCCTGAACCCCAACCTTCTCACTACTGACTCCTTCTCCCTTCCAGGAGCAGCTGTCCAATGTCAACCTCTCCAAGTTCCGCAAGATCCAGCACGAGCTGGAGGAAGCCGAGGAGCGAGCCGACATTGCAGAGTCACAGGTCAACAAGCTCCGAGCCAAGAGCCGCGAGTTCCACAGGAGGATAGAAGAGGAAGAGTGAGAATGTCATGAGGCAGCAAAGTGACCCGAGGACTACACAGAATGTGAACCTCTCAGTCACTTTCCTTCTGCCATGAGTCTTTGTACCCACCTCTGTGTCTAGTGAATAAATATTGTAGATTCCTCTGCATACACACTATGACCAGTGCCTTCTTTGGGTTTTGTTTTCCTTGGGCAATTGCATTGCAGAAGACGTTTCCTTACTTTTCCTGTCTGGGAGAAGGCAGAAACTGGTGTCAGCGCTGGACTGAGGATCTGCAAACTTTGAGGCTGGCCGTCCCTGTGGAGGCTCCTGAAAATCCAGCCTGTGCTCTCTCCTGTCTCCAGCAGCTCCTTGTCCAGCTCCTGCCTTCACGTCCTCTTAATGCTTCTCCCAGTGTCCTTTCAACGCAGCTTCTTTACCAAGGGAGAGGCAAGAGAGGGTGATCCTTTTCCTTTTTCCTTTCCCTACTCTCATTTGTGATGCTGGCCCTCACAAACCCTAAACACCATGCAGTGCACTGCACTGTGCAGGATGGACAGTTCCTTGACAGAGGTGATTTCAGTCACAAAGAGCACGGTTACAACACACCAACAGTGTCCCTACATTGTGCCATCTCCCTCACCCTAGACTTCCTCAGCTGCTGCCACCAGCTGCTGCCAGTTTCTCTTGAGTGGGCAAAAAGCTGAGCCTGCCAGGGGCCAGGTGCTGGAAGGACTCTTGGGAATCTCCCTTAGAGCCCAGCTCTCAAACACCACATGGGTCCAACACACCTCTTCACCACATGGACCCAAAGCTCAGCCTCGTCACCCCTGAAGCTCTGACTGTCAGTCACCCCAGCTGAATCCAGGTTGCAGAAGTCCTTGACACAGACCAGTGTGGTGTCAATGAGAAACACATTAGCAGCAACTGGGATGTGAAGTCGCCACAGAAAGGAAACAAAAAGCAGACACAGGGGCCAGTGTAGGCAGTGATGTGTAAAGCTTGTGTTAGTCCACAACTTTCTACGACTGTCTACTGTAGGAGTGCTGGTATTCAGAAGCAGAGGTTCGTGCTCTGTGGAGCATTGAGCCCAACAGGATCACAATGTTTTCAAGAGAGATCTTGCCTGTGGAGTTTCTTGGGGTGATGGGAAGTGAATAAAGATTGAGACTATCTGCTTGGCCTAAGCTTGCAGAATTCACTGCCAGAGGCATTGCATCCATATAGATGCTCACACTGAAGGGAAACTGAAACCGACCACTCTGTCATTGACAGCAATATCCAAAGGGCTCTCACCTTACTTGGCTTCCAAGTGCAGCCTCACCAGCACACCAGCTCTTCCAGGGAAGTCCAGCCTGATTCAAGTGTCATTAGCAAGCACTGACAAGCAAAACCTGTCGGTGTTGTCTGCAGAGAGCAATGGGAGATGGTTCTTTAGGAGAAGACCTCAGCTTTTAATCACAGACCTTAAGAAAGCCACCCAACACCTTGCAGAGATGCCATCCTCCTTTCTCGTGACACTGCACAACTTTTCCAAAGGGCTTCTGAGAAGACTCTTAACCTTGTTCCTCTCCCCTCATCCCCTGCAGTTTTCCTCCTTGCCTCACAGTATGCATTGGTCCATCACAACAGCCAGGGCCTCTTGGCCCACCAAGATTCTTTGCCTGCCCAAGCCCACCTAGGAACTGACTGCTCCTCTTAGTAGCAATCCCACCTCAGGACATCTCCAAAGCTTTGAGTGGGTCTGGGCAGACAAAATGCACACAAAATGATGGCACACAAAATCTGTGAGTATCTCTGTTAGATGTAGTGGCTGATACAAAATTAACTTCAGAGACTCAGAGACAGGTGCACACCCTCAGGCAGGACCTGCCCTGAGCACGACCGGGCCTTGCTGATGGCACTGAGGGCGGGCCCTGCAACCCCTGAAAACTCACAGCTCCCTCTGCCCTCCCCTCCTGCACTCCAAGGCCACACCAAATTGCCCCTCAGCCTTCACAAGAGCCATTCCTGGAGGAAGGGACAAGGCTGCAGGGAGCTTTAAAGGAGGCCCATAGCAGGAGGATCAGCCCATCACGTGTCTCCTTTCACCCTCAATGTCAAAAGCCAAAAATAGCCCCGCTCCCCTAAGACTCCTGTGCGGGGTCGTGCCTGTTTGTGGGGATGATTTGCTTCCACTAATAGCGCCTGAAGACATTCCTGGGCGGGTAGGCTGCCTTCTATGTCGCAGTGCAACGTGCTGCTGTGGAGGAGCGGGACACGTGTGCTGTGTCCCAAGACAGCAGCTGCTATTCTTACCCCAAAGAGACTTGCTGCAGCAGCACAGCTCCATTGCCAGTGGAAAGGTTAAAAACATCAGAGTGGGGCCTGAGCATGCTCTCCCTGCTCCGAGCCTGAATCCAGAGTGTTCCCCTTTGGAGCCTGTGCAATGGGCCTGTGCCAGCCTGGCGCCATGGCCGTTCCCTCCTGGGATGTGCTGTCCCATGGGCAACAGAGCAGCTGCCCAGGTACTTGCAGCAGTCAGCCAGGGCTCCTTGGGCTGGATGGGGCATCCCCCTCTCATTTTAACCAACAAATGCAGAAAACAGGCTGGGCTGCAGCTCTGAAAGTGCAGCATTTTACAGCTGCCATCCTGGAGTCCCTGTCTGGGTGAGGATGAAGGCAGAGGTAGGGCTTGCTCCGAGGCCCAGCAGCGCTGCAGGGGCCATCCATGTCCCTTTGTTCAAGCTGTGCTTTCATAGCACTCATCTAGGGAAGGCTGTAGGGCCGTACACCAGAGGTCCCTCAAGGGCCCCAGGGGTATCGGGGCTGCAGGAGAAGCCCTGGCCAGGCTGGTGGCTCTGACATGATGGTTATGGAGACTCAGCCCTGCCTGCACCTTGACTGGCCCAGCCCCCTGGAGAGCTCAGGAAAGCTGCGTCCCAGCCGAGTCCATTCACTGTGGGTGATCAGGCAGAGGACAGCAAGCCCAGAGACATCAGCTGGCATGGTGGCTGTGCCTTCCCCCTCAGGCTATGGCTGTTGCTCTGACAGCACAGGTCCCTGTCAGCTTTCTCCTTTGCTTGGGCCTTGTCACCTGACGCTGAAGGACAGACAAGCTCCTTCAGGGATCCCTGGCAAGAAGCCGACAGCATTATTGCCGGTGACGGGAGCGGGGTGCCGGTCCCAGAGCCCCATCAGGCTCCTGTCAGTCACAGGGAGCTCCTGGGGCAGCAGCTGACAGCAGCCTCTGCTCCAGGCACCCAGTGCCAGGGGATGGCAGCCTGGAGCCATCGAGGGCACCCTGCTCTGGGCCCTGCTCCACTGCAGACCAGCAGCAAGATCTCGCTTTCTATGGGTTAGCTTTCATCAGTAGAGTGTCGCAGTAACATGCCCTATGTTCAGAGAATGCTTTATGAGTTCAAAAAGTGCTTGAAGAAATTCATCAGTTAAAATTGCACCATGTGCTCTTAAGTAGTCAGACACTGCATTCTGCTCAGGACCTACATAAATACAAATTACTAGAGATAGGAGAGTTCTGTATAAGTGCCATTCTACATTGATGCTCCTTCCTGAGCATCACTTTCAAAGACAGGAAGCTGAGCTACAAGAACCTTTGCTCTCACAAGGACAGCTTATTTTAGGTTATGATAGAGTTTCCTGTATGGATTAATACCATGCTCCATCATTATTTCCTTTCCCTTCTCCTTCCTTCCTGCTCTTATAGTCACTTGCTGCTTCAATTACCTTTTCCTACCCAGCTCTCTGCCAGCCTGCCTACCCCACTCACCTGTTCTGTAATAAGAGCTCCTCATTTGGCAGGGAATAGAAAGGGCATTCCAAGCATAACCTCCTTGGATGGGATCTACTGCCCAGACCTCTTCTGCTGATGTGTCTGTGGAGACAGGAGGAGTGTGAATCGCGGCGCACGAGCGGCGCGCACTTGGAACTACCCATCCTTTAATCCCAGATTATGGGGTTTACTTGCCTCTCATGTTCAGTTACTTAGTTTATTTGCCTCTCATGTTTAGCTTAAGCTCCTTTTGAGGACTTCCAAGAATACCACTCTGTGGGAACCTACTTGGAAACAAATTTATAATTAAAGTTCCCTTTAGGACAGATGCATTCACTTTCTTTGACATATAGCGGAGGTAAATTACAGATGCATTAAGAGCTACAGAAATTCATTTCTGACTAGAGCAGAAGGGACAGCAAAGCCATCACAGCCCCTCCATGGCCAGCCTGTGACATTTATCTACACAGGTGCTCACACTGAGATACAGAAATTATTGGTCACATTTGCTGTGGTAAAGAATGAGCCACCCATTCTCTACCTGCAGCTTTTAAGTGTTACTAGTTATGGTTCTCAGTAGTTCTTCCTGGGAAATAATTTATTGCTACCAGGAATTGCCTCAGCCTATTCCTTCAGCCACATTTATCAGATATGTTAGTTTAATGGCAAATTTGCTAACCAGATGTCACACCAAATAATGGACTGAGCATGTTCTGCTCATAACACTGAGCATGTTTCAACATAACATTGAAAGCATGAACCTTAATGGATGACAACGAATGAATAAAGAATCTTTTAATATGGAAAATGTGCTCTTACCCTCTCCAGGGCTCAGTGTCCATTCAGATCCGAGCAGAAGTACGGGGCTGAGCAGTGCTGCTACAGAGCAGTGTTCTGACATTTCTGCTTGCGCTCTGTGAACATTCCTGGAAACTAATTTTACACAGAGGGCAGCAGAAAAGCTGCTGCAACAGGGGCTGAGCATTCCCTGCCAGACTGTCCATGACAGGCTGCAGATCAAACTGACCTGTCTAGGCAGGCCCTACTACAATGACAGCATCGCTAACAGCAGCACTTGCAAGCTGAAAACCCTGCAAGGATTTGAGATCCATTTTTTTTGGCAGTAGGGGGATGAAATAATGAGCACATCATTCAAATTCCTTCCTACATCATTGCTCTTTCTAGAAGAGTTGAAAATATAGTTCTAATCTACATGATTTTTGTATCTACCATAGTCACTATCTCAGCCTCTGGTATTTTGGGATGATGATGATGTGTTTTTTACCTCAAAAGTGTTATGTGTTAATACCTTGATTCTAGAATTCAAATATTGCCATTTATTTTGGAGGGATACTATTCCACTATGTATGAATTACAGTTTGTCAAGAAAAAAACATCAGATCAGAAAGTGATCTTCCAGCAGCTAGGTCTCACATTGCCCTAAATGTTTTTAAGGCAGAATCAGGCACTGAACAAAATACTTTTTTTTTTTCTTTTCCTATAATACAAGGATACTGATATGAAAAACTAATTTCCCAATGGAAATGAATTTAAGCAATCTATGCTGAAACAATATCCTTTTTTTGAAAAAGTTGTTCATGTACTCTGAGTTAGATACACGGGAGAAAGACCGACAAGATATTCTCAAGAGGTCAAAACAACAAAAAAAACTACTGGCAACTTTAGAAAATCAGGAAACTTTGGCAAAAAAGTTTAGTGAAGCATTCAATCAACATAAAACACTTCTCAAAGCATTAACTTCGCAAACTCCAAGCCGCCTGATTTTAAGTTACTCAAAACTTGAAGAAGAGTATGATAGGAAAGATGTGTCCTAATGTTTAACAAACAATTCTATGGGTGAGGATATGGGTGTTAACATCTTGGAAATGGGTCTTAATGTCTCTATTAACTTCAAGCAGTAGGTTTGCTACAGAGCCCAGACAGCTTGACTCCTGAAACAGATAAATGGGTCGGCACAAGCCTGAACTTCTAAACTTTGGGGTAAAATGACAGGTTCAAGGGGGGATGCCTGGCAGGCGGTTCGGGAAAGCTGCACCTTCCTGGTACCTCAGCCAAGGGGGAAAGGAACAGGGCAACACGTGGCCGGGAGCTCAGGATAAAAGGAGGCTGCACCCTCCGAAACCGAGAGAGAGAGAAAACCTCGCGGGCTCTCTCCCTTTATCCGAATAAACTCGCAGGACTCCTCTATCTTCTTTATGGACACTGGCTTTTCATGGCGTGATTTTTCCGCACAGGAGTGTCCTTAATAGCTGGCCAAAAGGAGAGATACCTTGCTAAGTAATGAGATAAGCAGGGCATGAGATAGCTCAGACCTTGCAAGGGAGTCTACAAACTGAGCTCATAGTTCAGCAAAGGGCGGAGAATGGGTTGAATGCCGAAAAGAGACAGAAAACTTGCAGAACCAGTTCAGCAAGTCTCTGGGAAAATAATTAAAATGCAAATTGCCTGTCTGAAGGGAATGTGAAGAGCAAGTGGGGGGTCTCCAGCCTCCAGAAGGAGGTGGACTTCCCTAAACATGAAGTCACTTCACTCCCTGGAGGAGGACTCAGAAAAGCCAACTACCTCCTCTCTCCACCCCAAATTCTGACCGGCTGTAGAGATTTCTTTTATCAGGAAGCAGAGTCCATGGTAATTATATATCACTCTGCAACAGAATTGGTTAAGTTACAAGAGAAAATTAACAGTCGTCCCAAAGAAAATGAAATGGAAAATGTTTTAATAATTTCGCTAATGGGTGGAATGAAATAAAATTTTCCAAGGAGGAAGCACATGATAAAGAGCCCTGGTCTCTTGCCCAGAGAGCAACTTGTTGTGTAAGAAGTTTGGACTCATTGGAGGGGGAGAACCCATCTTTTTCCCCATTCCAAATTTGCTAAAATTACCAGGAAGTGTGGGACACAGTGGGCTTCCAACCAGTGCATGAGAAACAGCTGGTACCCTGCCGGCTTTCTACGTGTCATTGTTACTTATTGCAAAATTTAAGAATTGAGACCAAGAGAACAAACTATAGGTGCTGCCCTCAAAAAGTGAGTTGGGGAAGGGGTAGTGAATTAATTTGTCCAGTACAATCATCAGCCTCGCTGCACTGTAGTTGTCTTGATTTCCCAATAAACCCTCTTAATGCCATGGAATTACATTAGTCACCTGTCAGTCCTGTGATGTCCAAATGGATTCTTAAGTAGGAGCTTTCACTGTGTCTGGAAGCTTCACAGCTTCATCCGTGAGTTCCCCATGATTTTTGGACATCTGTATTTGAGGACTGAGAAGAAAAAAAAGTCTGCCATGGGACTACTAACCTGATGATAAGGGTCTGAAATCGGCTTAATTACGGGAAGGACGCTTAAGCTGAGGAATGACAGCGGAATAGCGGCAGGGATGAACTTGTGATAAATATGATCCCAAATGGCACCTCAGGCTGCAGCAAACACATGATGACTGGATGAAGGATCCAGTGGAAAGCTGCGGAGATAAGCAACAGAATTAGCACTCTAGACTTTGTAAGATTGGAATTCATTGCATTCAAGGAACTACCAGTTAGCACACAATTTGCAGCAGCTATGAAAGAGATGAGACTGCTCAAGAGAGATGTGCTTTAGAAACAAAATCGTGTTGAATTTTGGGGGCTATTTTAATCCTTCATAGGATTCTACATTACATACACTGTCATAGATCAATTGTCAAACGGCTTTATTTTCAGCTATGTCCACATCTGTATTTGAACCAGGTAAGTCAAGACTGCCTCTCTTTCCCACACTAATTAGTGATTTCTACAAGCACTCACTGGCAGTGAGTACAAGAACCCAAAATAACATCTGTCTATACTTGTATGGAGTTGTTGTAGTCTCCTATGTGTGTTACATGAGTTGCGTGAGCAGTCTGGTAGCCCCCTCTTATTTGCAGTTGGTATTTCTGTCCTGAAAGGACAGCTGCTGAGAAATTAGGAGACACTTGGTGAAGGGCCTGAAGCAGGAAACTTGAGGAACCTGAATTCCCTGAACAGCATGAGCATGGAGAAATTTTAACACAGGACTTCAGTGCTGGACATGGCAAGAACTAGAAGGAATTCAGCTTCACAGTTTTCACCTCTCCTGAGTGCAGTCTGTTCGTTATGAGTCTGCTGTTCAACCAAAAAAGGAAAACAAGGCAATGGTCAGTATATGTTCCTCAGAACTGAACGACTCATCTTTCTCAAAGGATTTGTGAACAGAACTGAACATACAGAGGAATTTGGCAGGAGGTCCCTATTCCTATATGATGAATTATTTTGTGGAGGTTGCATTATTAATCAGATGTTTAATGCTCTCCACATTACTCTATTGCACTAGACAGGAATTCAAAATTTTCACACCAGTCCTTTGGTAATGGGCAGCTTTTCTTCCTAATCCTAATTGGAAAATATGAAAAGAAAACATTAATATTGGCTAATATAAAAAGATTAGCCTTTTGAGATGTTCCACCATCCCTACAACTCAGTGGCCTCAGGGGTGAGCTCTGGGTTTGGCTTCCAATCTGAGGCCCAAAATGTGCCAGAGCACTCTTGGAAGGGGCTCCTACATCACAGAAAATCATCTGATGCTGCATATTGCACTGGATCACAGGCATTGTTATTCCCTGAGATATTTTAATGATTGAAATGCAAATGACCAGGAGGAAAATGTCTTTAGATCTAGAGTATCTGAAGAAGTCTAAAGGATTAATGTAGATCAAGTGTGGATGTGGCACTTGGGGACAAGGTTTAGGGGTGGATTTGGCAGTCCTGGGATGACAGTTGGACTGGTCTTTTCCAGCCTTAACAATTTTGGTTTTCTATGATACTGTGATTACAACCTTTCCTAAAACTGGACCAGTTAGTCTCCTGGACTACCAGCAAATCTCTTTATCCCACACCATCAGCGTTACACACCCTGCTACTTCTAATGCCCTGGTACAGAAGGTGCTGTGTTGTTAGGTGTTTCTGGGACTGTGAATGTGAAAATACACTTATTTTGATGGCATGGCACTGCAAGGATGAGGTTTTATCAGAATGAATAGCAGCTGGAATTGTATGCCAATGTTTGTATGATTGGCACAAGCATTGCATGCTGGTTTGTGGGGAATTGGAGGTAGGGAGGGGATGTGGGAACCCCCAGAACTTCAGAATTGACAGAGGGAACTTGTTATTTATGCAGACAATAAAAGGTGCAAGTATGCATCAATTTCAAGTAAAAAATGTAGGACTGTCAAAAGTGAGAAAGCAAAGTTTCTTGAGAAATCGCTGTTAAAATTTAAGTACACACAAACACATATATTATCTATGCATGTAATCAGCATCTCTCTCTGTGTGGAGTGCCTCTCAAAACTCAAGAACTCCCAAGTTTGTGAAAAACGGAGGACTGATTTAAAAAAAAAATCACGAAAAGCTGATGACTGGTTCTGGAGCAATATCCTCCACTCCTTGCAGTTCAGCTCTTTCCCACTGAGAAATTCCAAGACATTTGAAGTGAATATTTCGCTGAACTCAGAGGGAGCTTTTAAAAGGTGTAACCCTTGAACATTTATATACATACCATTGTGTCTGTGTGCGTGCATGTGTGAATTCATTTAAGCACTCTAAAGCAAGTATAGTTTTAATGTTGCCATCTGGGATCTATAATTAAGTCACTGTTGCAATTATAGTAAATTCTTTTGAATCACTTTATGAATGTCAAATTAGTCAATGATTAAGTCCTGCTAAAATTCTTTAGTCACAAACGATTGACCTGGTCTGGTATTATGATTGGATCCAGTTGCACCCAGACTCCATCAGGAGTTTAGAAACAAAGGGGCCCTCTGTGAACCTTGTAACTCAACAGAAGGATCTTCCTTATGCTATTTACGCTTATCCTTTGCATCCCCAGCTGTTGCGTAAATCATTCTAAAGGAATTCTAAGTCGATTTTTCTTGATCTTTGTAGTAAATAATAGAGCAGACCTTGCCATCAAACTTTGTTGTGGTTTTGCAAATTTATATTGAACCCTCTTTTGCTAATGCCTTTGATGGTGATACTTTAAGCAACCTTAACAACTCCTTTGCAACATTTGATTCCTCAAAAGTCAGCTCAGGAATCTATTCAAGAGCTCCATATCAAAGTAGAGTCTCCCATTACTTGAGGTCAGGCTCCCAACTCACTGTGTTTCGAATCATTTCAGCTATTGAGAGCATCCTATACAAAAAAACTCAGCTGTAATAGATTTTTACTAACCGCTTTTTAGAAAATACCACTGAAAAGTGGCTCCTAACTACTCCTTGGTAGTTTTTGACATACTTTCCCTGTTCTTCTCAATGCATATGTTCGTAAAGCATCATAGGCGTTGTCATCACCATTACATGACTGAAAAGTTGTGGTATAAACATACCAAGGAAACTACCATGGGTCAAGGAGCAAATCACTGAGAAAGGCAGCAATAGAACCATGCAAGTTCTCTAAGTGCTTTGAGTAGTCTAGATTCTCTCCTTAACACTCTTGAGAAATTATTTATAGATGTATTCACGTAGTCAGTAAGATATAAAAATGTTCTAATTATATCATTCAAATCAAGTGACAATTATACCCTTAGTTTGACAGACAATGCTTGGCCAAAAATGGTTTGCCAGAAATGTTTTGACCGAAGAAAGGGGGACCATCTGCAGCATCGGCAGATGAGACACTATAAAATCTCCCAGAGACAAGTCTAGCCTGTCTCTGCAGAAGGCTTCCAGGTAAGTGCATGCGTTTCGTGAGCTTGAAGAAAGAGGGCAATGTCCTTGCAATATCCTGTTTCATTTCTTTTGTCTCTAACAACCATTTCCATGAGGGAGTGCCCATGTGAACAAAAATTTTCAGTGTAATTTTGATGCATGTCTGTATTTTCAGTCTACAATATTCTATGGAATTCTGTTCAGAAATTAGAAACAACAGCCATTCCTATTTTACAGGGTTGGCCATTTTCCAGGATACAAGCTGTTCTCCAAAGGTAATACACTGAATAATGCATTGCTAATCTGTATTCTAGGACAGGACTTTTAAAGAGCTGCACGAATTCTCTTCATAAATCCTCTTGCATGTCAGCTGAATTTGCTTAGGCTAAATAGTTGAATATAGGGAGGATCTAAAACATGAAGTGTTTTTTCATTTTTAATACAAAAGGTAATACTTTCAGCAAGAAAGTACTTTCTTGATCTCTCACTGCTCACAATTAAGGACGAGAATGGAGAGTGATTTTTCCATGACTGTAGATTCTTTCATGTGAAAAAAATCTGGTTAGACTTCAAGATGAGTTACCAAATTGTATTCAATATTCAGAAGACGCTCTAGTTACTGTTTCAAGATTTACATGTTGCAGAAGTCTTACTATTGGGTCAGACTAGGGTACTTAAAACTTCAAATCAAAACGCACTTAATTCGTTTCTTCTTAAGAACTTATCTTGGAGACTAACTAGGAATTTATTAGCTAAAGAGCAAGGAGCTTTCTCATTGGTATAGATTGTATTATTCTTCATGATGACCTGTAACTTTTTTTTCTCCACAAGACACCTCCGCTGACGAGCTTTTATTAGAGTGCAGACATGGCCTCTGGAGATGCTGAGATGGCTGTTTTTGGGGAGGCGGCTCCTTACCTCCGAAAATCGGAAAAGGAGAGAATTGCCGCCCAGAACAAACCTTTTGATGCCAAGTCATCTGTCTTTGTGGCTCATCCCAAAGAATCTTTTGTGAAAGGAACAATCCAGAGCAGGGAATCAGGGAAAGTCACTGTCAAGACTGAAGGGGGAGAGGTGAGTCAAAAACAAGGCTGAAGGACAACATCATGCTGAGCTTTTAGGTGATACATGAGGATCTGTTGTTTCCTTGGCAGACCCTGACTGTGAAGGAAGACCAAGTCTTCTCCATGAACCCTCCCAAGTACGATAAAATCGAGGACATGGCCATGATGACCCACCTCCACGAACCCGCTGTGCTGTACAACCTCAAAGAGCGTTACGCAGCCTGGATGATCTACGTAAGTGGCAGCAGCAGCTTCCTTTGGGCAGCTTTTGGCAGGAGCTGCTGGGCCAGGCTCAGGGGAAGCCAACGTGCTGTGTCCCTTCCTCGCAGACCTACTCGGGTCTCTTCTGCGTCACCGTCAACCCCTACAAGTGGCTGCCCGTGTACAACCCGGAGGTGGTGTTGGCCTACCGAGGCAAGAAGCGCCAGGAGGCTCCTCCACACATCTTCTCCATCTCTGACAATGCCTATCAGTCCATGCTGACTGGTGAGTGCTTGATTTCCTTTGAGCTGCTCTTGAAATCAGCTGTCTGTAGGGGGAAATGTAGGGTATTCTCTGGAAATATGTTGTCACACTTAAAAAAAAAAAGATGTGTGTGAAATCAGTGGTAGATTAATGCACTTAAGTCTAATGGTCTGTGGGAGCTGAGGGGCTGTGTCCCCATCAGAATCGCTGAAGACCTGGACATAACCTAGAGCGAGTAAATTCACTGGAAAGGAACCACCTATTTTGT
The DNA here is from genome assembly GCA_013396875.1 of Vireo altiloquus. Taxonomy (NCBI): domain Eukaryota; kingdom Metazoa; phylum Chordata; class Aves; order Passeriformes; family Vireonidae; genus Vireo; species Vireo altiloquus. Next base: position 13,298 of record VZRF01008846.1, read on the forward strand.
GGTGTAGACCTTATGTCTGTAATGGAATCTTACATATATGGATAGATTTATGTATCTTAATCACTAAATTAGTCTCAGACAGAGAGTACAGGGTGTAGTTAAATGACATACACTCTATAAATGATGTGCATAATGTCTACTTAAATGTTCAAGCATCAGTGCTAACAAATGAAACAGAGATCTCTACCTTAAACAGGTACGTAAGCCTCACTTGAGGCACTTATTATGCAAATGGATTCATTATACAGATGATGGCCATGTGATCTAAATTACCTACAGTCTTTAATGATCTTTGGAGCACTTACACCAGTCTGTAGCTGCAACTGTAAATCAGTTGCACTGTATAGTAAAAAGTAAATTTCATAAAACAATACCAAGGAAAAAATAAAGCTTTTAGTATTTAAATTTAGTGACTTAAAAAAATTTCTTTTTGCTTTTTCCTTTTCCTTTCACCTCTTATTTTCTCTTCCTTAAATATGCATTGAAATAAAAGTTGTGCAGGATTTTGGAACTTCTTCTCCTGTTCTTTACTTAGACACCAGGAAATGCATTCAGAATGGAAAAGTGAAAAATGAATGTTGTTGACTTATAGTCTCAAGAATGCATAATTTCTGTATATATAAGGATTAAAAAAATTAGAGTTGAAAAGTGGTGAAAGAGGTTGATCAGATGTTTCTGCAATTAATGATGCCTCCAGATTTCCGTAAGATTATTCGAGAAACTTTCAGTTTCAAAAGAATTTATGAACAAAAAAATTACAACTTCAATATTTTCATTACCTGTACTTGCCTATTAAGAGAGAAATAAGTAGCTTGGTGAAAAGACAATGTCAGGAAAAGCATAAGCCTACTGAGGTTTCTTTGAAGTGCTTACTTTATGGAACCAGTTGCTAATAGCTGAAGTACTGCTGGGAGCATCAAAAGTACCCCCTAGAAGTCCCTGGGCACTTTTTGCTATTTCCTGTTCCTGGGTCTCTGGAAGCTTCAGTTCTTATTTTTCTCCTAGTTCTTGAATTCTTTGTTATTCATAAGCATTAGGAAAAAGTTTCTTATCTCTGTCTTTTCACAGATCGGGAGAACCAGTCCATCCTGATCACGTACGTACATCCCCTGCGCGGGTCCCTGCAGGGCTGCCTGGTGCCAGGGCACCTCCTGCCTGACCAAGCACCCTCTGCTTCTCTCTTGCCTTTGACAGCGGAGAATCCGGTGCTGGGAAGACTGTGAACACAAAGCGTGTCATCCAGTACTTTGCAACAATTGCAGCCAGCGGGGAGAAGAAAAAGGAGGAACATGCATCAGGCAAAATGCAGGTAAATAAGTAGACACATGGTGGGATCAACGCTTTCCTTTGTTCCTGACATGACTTTTGGTAAAGGATAACTAGCAATAATTATCTGCCTGCAGGGAACGCTTGAGGATCAAATCATCAGCGCCAACCCACTGCTGGAGGCCTTTGGAAACGCCAAGACTGTGAGGAACGACAACTCCTCACGCTTTGTGAGTTCTTACTTGGGACAACTGTCATCATCAGTTTGAATATTCTTGCTGTCTGGATTGGTAAAGGAGGTCCCAATTGACTTTCCTGTGGCTTTCAGGGTAAATTCATCAGAATCCACTTTGGTGCCACAGGCAAACTGGCTTCTGCTGACATTGAAACATGTAAGATACCCTTCTGGCCTGATCCTCCTTCCCTCCAGCCTTCCTCATTCTTGTGCTTGACTCTACCCTACCATCCTTGCCAGATCTGCTGGAGAAGTCCAGAGTCACTTTCCAGCTCAAGGCAGAAAGAAGCTACCACATCTTTTATCAGATCATGTCCAACAAGAAGCCAGAGCTAATCGGTAGGGAAGATCACTAACTTTTTTTGAAGGAAGATCACTGAGCAATAGTTCATTGTGTTATCTGGAAACTAAAGTGAGCTTGTTTTTCTCCTTCTATTGCTTTCAGACATGCTTCTCATTACCACCAACCCTTATGATTTCCACTTTGTAAGTCAAGGTGAGATCACTCACCCCAGCATTGATGATCAGGAGGAGCTCATGGCTACAGATGTGAGTAACTTTACCAAATGATCATCTGATGGATTTGAGCCCTGGTATATATACATTTATGTTTCTGTTGCCAGAGTGCCATTGACATCCTGGGCTTCAGTGCTGATGAGAAAACAGCCATCTACAAGCTGACAGGGGCTGTCATGCACTATGGGAACCTGAAGTTCAAGCAGAAGCAGCGTGAGGAGCAGGCAGAGCCTGATGGCGCTGAAGGTATCAGCAGAGCCAGCAAACTTTCCAAAAGATATGGTCTTTATTAGACAAGGACTTATTTAGATATGGACTTTATTAGACAAGGCAGATTTCAGGCTTTAGATGTGTAAACTAAGTATAAGAGTAGTTGTTCCATGACTAGATGACAGTTGAAGCATTTATCTCTTTTAATGATACCTGTACTTTTCCTTTGTGACTACTTCATAGATAAGAACTCCAGTGTACACTGACAGGAAACAGAAGATTTGCATGTCAATTGCTGTAACATTCCTAACCTAAGTTGAAATACACCTTGCAACCTCTGCTGTGGTATGGAGCAGTGAAATGGTTCAGCCCTAACAGGACAGAAGGCTGTGCTCCTCTTCACCCTCACCTATTGGAGGGAACTCAGATGTGAGATGTGTCCTTAATTAGTCTCTGTCACAGCAGGAAGGACAGTCCATACTTCCGTCTTTCTGAGTGACAAATCCTCCTGCTATGTGACTAGAAAGTGTAATGTTTCATAGTGACACCTGAAAAAGGATAAAGGCAATGAGCTGTCTCGAACAACGTTTGCAGAAACTGATTTTCAGAAAGAGTTATAGGTTCTGAGTCCTGAAAACAAGAGAGAAGTTAGCTTTGTAGCTTTTTTAGATACGGTTGTGCAACCCTTGGAGAACACATTTTGGGACAATCTGTCAAGCACTGGAATTTTAGGAATTTTTTAATATCTACTTTTCTGTCTTTTCTGGCATTTAGTTGCTGACAAGGCTGCCTACCTGATGGGTCTGAACTCAGCAGACCTGCTCAAGGCCCTCTGCTACCCCCGAGTCAAGGTGGGGAATGAATACGTGACCAAGGGCCAAACTGTGCAGCAGGTAAAAAAATTATGGTAATGTGAAGCATGCTGTGGTTGTTCCCACTGATTCTCCTCTGCTGTGTATAGTAACCTCCAAAGCTTTCTCTATGCTTTAGGTGAACAATTCAGTGGGTGCCCTGGCAAAGGCTGTTTATGAGAAGATGTTCCTGTGGATGGTTGTTCGCATCAACCAACAGCTGGATACGAAGCAGCCCAGGCAGTACTTCATTGGTGTCCTGGACATTGCTGGCTTCGAGATCTTTGATGTAAGGACCCCAGTTTTCCTAGCATTTTTGTAGAACAGTAATTGAGAATTTTGAGACATGTTTAATAGAAGTGAGTATCTCCATACACTTGTTCATAGGGCTTTTGGAATAATGTTTATAATCCTGAAAAAATAATAGAATAGAAAACTAATCTTCTATTTGCCCCAAATTAGAAACCTCTCTTTTCTAAGTACAAAGCCTATCCTAGAGAGATAGCAAAGAAAAACTACATAGGAAGAGGACTTATATTTAAAGTATAAGCCATGCTGAATTAGGATTACACAAGAAAACACCTTGGTATTATCACTGATCTGTGAAAGCATTCTATGTCTTTTTATGTCTGGCAGTACAACAGCTTTGAGCAGCTGTGCATCAACTTCACCAATGAGAAACTGCAACAGTTCTTCAATCACCACATGTTCGTGCTGGAGCAGGAGGAGTACAAGAAGGAGGGAATTGAATGGACATTCATTGACTTTGGCATGGACCTGGCTGCCTGCATTGAGCTCATTGAGAAGGTATCCTTCCTGTTCAAGTCTATTATATATTAGGTCTTCCATACTTGCCAAGAGAAACAATTAAGAAGCATGTGAGAATATTTTGGTTTTTCAAATATATACCCTGTGAAAGTGGCAACAGAGTAGAAGTGTTTTTAGAGGTCATAATCAGATATCAGGACTTTTGGTGAGAGAATGTGTTGCCAGATTACAAAATGAAGTGAAAAATGTGGTCATATTCTCTAAGTACTTAACAGTAAACAGGTTTTATGGAGAGAACAGTATTTTACAATGTCAAATATACAATAATTTCATCAGCAAAGGTATTTCCATAATATTGAGTGAAACAGCAACACTGAAAAATGTTGGGCTTTCGTTGATTTTCTGTGACTTAAAATCAGTATGGGAACAGCTTCTTTTTCTGACTCTGGCAACTTTCCAGGCAAGAGATGTGTCCTTTCTAATCTGTTTCTCCTTCTTGTCTGTGATTGTCTCTCCCAGCCCATGGGCATCTTCTCCATCCTGGAAGAGGAGTGCATGTTCCCCAAGGCCACTGACACCTCTTTCAAGAACAAGCTCTATGACCAGCACCTGGGCAAGTCCAACAACTTCCAGAAGCCCAAGCCTGCCAAAGGCAAGGCTGAGGCCCACTTCTCCCTGGTGCACTATGCTGGCACAGTAGACTACAACATCTCTGGCTGGCTGGAGAAGAACAAAGACCCTCTGAATGAAACTGTCATTGGGCTGTACCAGAAATCATCTGTGAAGACCCTGGCTTTACTGTTTGCCAACTATGGTGGAGCAGATGCAGGTCAGTTATGTGAACGTTGTATTTTCAATGTGGGACAGTTGTCACTGAATTAAAGCCATAAACACTAAACATTTAAAGTTGTTTCATGTTAATTTTAAAACTTTTAATTTTCCTTGATTCAATTCACAGAGGCTGGTGGTGGCAAGAAGGGAGGCAAGAAGAAGGGTTCTTCCTTCCAGACTGTCTCCGCTCTTTTCCGGGTACAGTACCACATCTGTTATTTCTAAAATTTGATGAAAGAGGGTCAGCTAATATTAAATTTCAAAGAGCTATTTTAAATTACAGTGAAGGGGGTACATTTCTTTTGAAATTCCACACCAGATTTTCCAGGGTCAATTTTAACATTGCAAATATGTCCAAAAATGAGCATTCGGTCTTCAAAATCATGGAAATCCAGTAATTTGTGGTAGTTTTCTTTCCAATTTTTTTTATTAGCAGATATCATTCAGATCTTCTAATTTTTATATCTTTGGGTCAGACAAGAATGGTAATATTAGTATTCCTGCATTTCTGTTGAGAAGTTGAAAATAATTTCCAATTAGATAAATACTTCATTGGAATAAATCCCCATTTTTTAAAACTTAAGTAGATTGACTTCTGAAGGCAGAATGTGAAAAATATAAGTAATTTACTCTTTGTGAACATCTGAAATGATGCATTAATTTTCACTGAACCAATAGCAGCATTGTACAATTTCAGTCTAAAAATGGTGCTCAATATCTTCAAATAAAAGAAATTTTTGGGTTTTGTGTCTTCATCCAAGTGCTCCAAAACCCAGCTTGAGAAGTTGTAAAATCATTACCTGGGCTTGGTGCATCAAACACTGGATACAGGAAACTCACACTGCTAACTGGTTCCTCTAGGAGAATCTCAACAAGCTGATGACCAATCTGCGGAGCACCCACCCCCATTTTGTGCGCTGTATCATCCCCAATGAGACTAAAACACCTGGTAAGATGCTCAAGCAGAAAGATCTAATACATTCATTCCCTTCTGCACTGCAATGTGTGCCATTCGTTTGTGCTCTGCATTGCCAGGTGCCATGGAGCATGAACTGGTGCTTCACCAGCTGCGCTGTAATGGCGTGCTGGAAGGGATCAGGATTTGCAGGAAGGGATTCCCCAGCAGAGTCCTCTATGCTGACTTCAAACAGAGGTGAGAGCTCTGTGCTTGTCAGCATCACTAAAAGCAATGTTGGTTCATTCATGGCTCCATTAAGGCTGTGCTCTCATTTTCAAAAGAGCTGGTGGGGTTTAGTGGCTGCCGTGTGCTGCCTGGAAAAACAAGCCTTATCTTCCTCTAATTCCACAGATACAAGGTGCTTAATGCCAGTGCCATCCCCGAGGGACAGTTCATCGATAGCAAGAAGGCTTCTGAGAAGCTCCTTGGCTCAATCGATGTGGACCACACCCAGTACAAATTTGGACACACCAAGGTACAAACCCCCCCATTCACTGCATCCCTGGGCTTTGCTCTACCTGACAGTGATGTGCTGCAACCTTCCCTCTCTCAAGGTGTTCTTCAAAGCTGGGCTGCTAGGACTCCTGGAGGAGATGAGGGATGAGAAGCTGGCACAGCTCATCACCCGCACCCAGGCCAGGTGCAGGGGCTTCCTGATGAGGGTGGAATACAGGAGAATGGTGGAGCGGAGGTACAAATTCCTCTTCTTCAGTTAAAGTCACTCTGCTCAGGGGAAAGTGTTGACACTCATTAGACTGAGAATATTCATGGTACTTTTCAATTATGCCTTTCAGGGAGTCCGTCTTCTGCATCCAGTACAACATTCGTGCATTCATGAACGTCAAACACTGGCCATGGATGAAGCTGTTCTTCAAGATCAAGCCCTTGCTGAAGAGTGCAGAGTCTGAGAAGGAAATGGCCAACATGAAACAAGAGTTTGAGAAAACCAAGGAAGAGCTTGCAAAGTCTGAGGCAAAGCGGAAGGAGCTTGAGGAGAAAATGGTGAAACTGGTGCAGGAGAAAAATGACCTGCAGCTCCAAGTACAGGCTGTGAGTTTATCACCTTTACTGATAATGAGTCTACCCATCCAGACTGTTCTTTATGAACAGAAGATCAGACTGTAGAAGAACAGAGTCATAAATTTGGGGAATTATCCGTCATATGTATGTGAAAGTGAGGAAAGGTGAGGAAACAAATTCTGGCAGTGATGTGGTGAGCACTCTGACAGCCAGTTCAAAGAAACAGGGAGTTTCACGTGAGAACCAGAGCTCTTGCCTTCAGAGGAAGGAGAGAGATGTAGATCTTTGACAGGATGTAGAACAATGGATTCATTTTGCAGCATAAATGCAAACCACACTTGAAAGTGGTACTTGTGAATGCAGGTGCAGGAAAATCCATCGTCTCTTTGTTTGATAACTAGCAGTTGAGATCCTCCTGTTGCTGAATTAGAAGGTCAGATTCAGCCGCTACTCAGTGATAAAAGAGGCAGAGCAGAGAAACTTCAAAGCATTAGAAGCCACAAAATTTGTCTCCCCACCAGGAAGCAGATAGCTTGGCTGATGCTGAGGAAAGGTGTGATCAGCTCATCAAAAACAAAATCCAGCTGGAAGCCAAAATTAAGGAGCTGACTGAAAGGGCTGAGGATGAAGAGGAAATTAATGCTGATCTGACAGCCAAGAAGAGGAAACTGGAGGATGAATGCTCAGAGCTGAAGAAAGATATTGATGACCTTGAGCTAACACTGGCCAAGGTGGAGAAGGAAAAACACGCCACTGAAAACAAGGTATGAGGCAGAACCTGTCACTCACATGCTGGAAAAGAATTGTCTTGTTATAAAGTTTTAAGCACCATTTTCTACTGTGCTTGTTCCTTTCTTCTCAAAGGTGAAAAACCTGACTGAGGAGATGGCAGCCCTGGATGAGACCATTGTGAAGCTGACAAAAGAGAAGAAAGCCCTCCAAGAGGCCCATCAGCAGACCCTGGATGACCTGCAGGCAGAAGAAGACAAAGTCAATACACTGACCAAAGCCAAGACCAAGCTGGAACAGCAAGTGGATGATGTAAGCACAGAGATATAGAGCAGGAACAGGACAGGTATGGAGTCCAACCTGGCTGGTAGAGCACTGATGGTCTTGTTGTGTTTAGCTGGAAGGGTCCCTGGAGCAAGAGAAGAAACTGCGCATGGACCTGGAGAGAGCTAAGAGGAAACTGGAAGGAGACCTGAAGCTGGCCCAGGACAGCATCATGGATTTGGAGAATGATAAGCAGCAACTGGAGGAGAAACTGAAGAAGTAAGTGTGGCTCTGGGACACCTGAGTGCTGGGCTGGAGCACTTGTCTTTTTTCTTTGAGCTCTAACACAGTTCACTTTGCCCAAAGGAAAGACTTTGAAATCAGCCAGATCCAGAGCAAGATCGAGGATGAACAAGCCCTGGGCATGCAATTTCAGAAGAAGATCAAGGAGCTGCAGGCAAGTCTCTGTTCCTTGCCCTCTCTTGCTCTGGCTCAGCTCAGGCAGGAGGAGGGCATGGGTGTGAGGGGTCCCTCCTGTTCTCCAGGCCCGCATTGAGGAGCTGGAGGAGGAGATTGAGGCAGAGCGAACCTCTCGCGCTAAAGCAGAGAAGCATCGGGCTGACCTGTCCAGGGAGCTGGAGGAGATCAGCGAGCGCCTGGAAGAAGCAGGAGGGGCAACAGCAGCTCAGGTAGAGATGAACAAGAAGCGAGAGGCAGAATTCCAGAAGATGCGCCGTGACCTGGAAGAGGCCACGCTGCAGCACGAAGCCACGGCTGCCGCCCTGCGCAAGAAGCACGCGGACAGCACAGCTGAGCTGGGGGAGCAGATCGACAACCTGCAACGCGTGAAGCAGAAGCTGGAGAAGGAGAAGAGCGAGCTGAAGATGGAGATTGATGACTTGGCCAGTAACATGGAGTCTGTCTCCAAAGCCAAGGTACACCATTATTTTAGAGGCTCATTGACCCAATGGAATACAATACAATTTCTTGCACCTGGCCTTCTTTAGAATGTGGATGCTTAACTCATCACTTTCCATATATTGAAACACAGGCCAACCTGGAGAAGATGTGCCGCACACTGGAAGATCAGCTGAGTGAGCTTAAGGCCAAGGAAGAAGAGCATCAGCGCATGATCAATGACCTCAGTGCTCAAAGAGCTCGTCTGCAGACAGAGTCAGGTACCACACCTCTACACCCCTCCGGTATAGAACAACTTGTAACCAATGATAATGAAAAAAAGACTGATGCTTTACTCAGATTGATCTATTCTCCGTAAGATGGTATACTGTGCTTGAAAGAAATATTGATTTAGTATTGATTTTAAACCACAATCTGTCTTTAAACTTCCTTAGGTGAATATTCACGCCAGGTGGAAGAAAAAGATGGTTTGATATCTCAGTTATCCAGAAGCAAACAGGCCTTCACACAACAGATTGAGGAACTAAAGAGACATTTAGAGGAAGAAATAAAGGTAGAAATACTTCCTGTAGGATGTTGATTTTGGATTGGGCATCTGTTTTCGTTAAGGATATTTCCTACTCTCACATAAAATAAAAATGTTAGCAGTATTATTTTAATTTTTGAGCTATCAAGCAAGGTGAGAAATTTTGCCTTCTCCCTCTCTGGTGTGGGAAGGTGAGAAAGACATCTCCTCCAATGTGAGTACTGAGACAGGGAAAAACAATTTGAGGTCTGTAATCGGATTTATGATGACATAAAAAAATTATTGAGATATATCTAAAAAGAAATTGCACATCTTAGTCTACTTTTTCACAGTGGCAGCTGAAGCTTTAGAATATATTTAACACGATTCAATGATTCAGAGCCGTATAGGTGTCATTTAAAATTTACCCATCATGTCTCCTGAGAAGGCATTCAAGATTCTCAAAATGTGGAATCAGTATGCCATTTGTTCTTGGTCTGACTTTAAATGTCATAATCAAACAAATCTCAACAACTTTCATCAAGCTAACATTTTATTGTCTCATGGGAAAGTCATTGTCCCAACACAATTGTCTCCCAAGGCCAAGAACGCCCTGGCCCACGCCCTGCAGTCGGCTCGCCACGACTGTGACTTGCTCCGGGAACAATATGAGGAGGAGCAGGAGGCCAAGGGGGAGCTGCAGCGCGCCCTGTCCAAGGCCAACAGCGAAGTGGCTCAGTGGAGAACCAAATACGAGACAGACGCGATTCAGCGAACAGAGGAGCTCGAGGAGGCCAAGTAAGTGGTAAATAGGCAGTGAAGAAGAAAAGTAAGGCTGAAAATTCAAAGGTGACATTGCAAGAGAAACATGGCAATATTATGAGGAATAAGTCATGGATTTGATTTGGGGAAGAGCAATAGAAAGTGTGAAATTTTATCCTATAAAGTATTTACTGGTATAGTAAAGACAAAGTCAGAGGACAGCATAAATGTAGCCCTTAACAGTGTATGACTGCAAAGTACAAAATGATTAGGCACACTATAGTAAAAAGCACACTGGATCCTCAGTACGAAATGTGAGCTGACCTTATGTCTCACAGAAAGAAGCTGGCACAGCGCCTGCAGGATGCAGAAGAACAGGTTGAGGCTGTCAATGCCAAATGTGCCTCCCTGGAAAAGACAAAGCAGAGGCTGCAGAATGAAGTGGAGGACTTGATGATTGATGTGGAGAAATCCAATGCTGCCTGTGCTGCTCTGGATAAGAAGCAGAAGAACTTTGATAAGGTCCTTTGGCCTACAGCACCAGGACTCCTGGGCAGAGCATGGCCCCGTGATTGCCACATCCCTACTCACACCCCGTTTCTCTTCAGATCCTGGCAGAATGGAAGCAGAAGTACGAGGAAACTCAGGCTGAGCTGGAGGCCTCGCAGAAGGAGTCGCGCTCTCTGAGCACGGAGCTGTTCAAGATGAAGAATGCCTATGAAGAGTCCTTGGACCACCTGGAAACAATGAAGCGGGAGAACAAGAACTTGCAGCGTAAGTGCCTGGCCCTCTGCTCCCCGCTGGCCTTCCTCACTATCAGCCATTACCACCATTCTTCATGGGTCTGTGCCTGCAGGTGTGCAAAGATGCCTGTCCCCTTGGTGGGACAGGGCCCTTCCCATTCTGCTCTGTGCCTGACCATGCCATTGCTCCTTGTTCCCACAGAGGAGATTTCTGACCTCACAGAGCAGATTGCTGAGCAAGGAAAGGCAATCCATGAGCTGGAGAAAATCAAGAAGCAGGTTGAGCAGGAGAAATCTGAAATCCAGGCTGCTCTGGAGGAAGCTGAGGTATGTGATCATAATCACTGGTGTCCACAGTAAATAAATGAGGCAATAGGACTAAAAACACCTGAGTTCCCTTCTGTTCTGGCTGGGGAGTGCACACAGCTGAGATTTCTGAAAATATTTTCTAATTCCCTAGAATGCAAGGAGAGGATTTATCGATGTTATCAATGTTTGTGTCCACTTCTGTAGGCCTCCCTGGAACATGAGGAGGGGAAGATCCTGCGCCTGCAGCTTGAGCTCAACCAAGTGAAGGCAGAGATTGACAGGAAGATAGCAGAGAAAGATGAGGAGATTGACCAGCTGAAGAGAAACCACCTCCGAGTTGTGGAGTCCTTGCAGAGCAGCTTGGATGCTGAGATCAGGAGCAGGAATGAAGCTCTGAGGCTGAAGAAGAAGATGGAGGGAGACCTGAATGAGATGGAGATCCAGCTGAGCCATGCCAACCGTGCAGCTGCAGAGGCCCAAAAGAACCTGAGGAACACCCAGGCAGTGCTCAAGGTCTGTTCAGCAAAGCTACAAAAAGAGAAATGAGATCCCTGACATTTTTGCCACGGAAGTGTACACTGATGTCTGGTAATTTCTCGTCTCTCTTTCCAGGACACCCAGATCCATCTGGACGATGCTTTGAGAACAAAGGATGACTTGAAGGAGCAGGTGGCCATGGTGGAGCGCAGGGCAAACCTGCTGCAGGCTGAAATTGAGGAGCTCCGGGCAGCCCTGGAGCAGACGGAGCGCTCGAGGAAACTGGCTGAGCAGGAGCTTCTGGATGCCACTGAACGTGTGCAGCTCCTCCACACTCAGGTCAGGGCAGGGAGCAAAGAGCCATGTTGACACTGACCATGCACACAGGGCTGGAATATTCCAGAGGACTAGCAGTACCTGAATGGCCTCTCTACTGCTGTCTTCAAGGAAAGGCGTGTTTTGCATCCATCCCCCAAGCCCACACCTGACATTTTGTAAATGACCATTGTAACACTAATTCCACAGTAAGAGTTGGAAGCTGGAAGGGGAAAGACTTTACTCAGACAGAAGGTTTATTATGGCAGGTTTCCAAATCCAACTCTTACCATGTCCTTCCCATTGCACAGAACACCAGCTTGATCAACACCAAGAAGAAGCTGGAAACAGACATTGCCCAGATCCAGGGTGAAATGGAGGATACGATCCAGGAAGCCCGCAATGCTGAGGAGAAGGCCAAGAAGGCCATCACAGATGTGAGTTGGGTGCTCCTGGCATTGCTGATGATGAATGTAGTCCCCCCCCAAATATTTCCAGCCCAAAAATGGTTTGCTCTGATCAGGCGGCCATG
>VZRF01008852.1:1003-16695 GCA_013396875.1 Vireo altiloquus
AAGATTTTAACATAAAGATTATATGATATTGTGTTTGAAGTAATTGTTAACTACTGTCTAGGTATTTTTATTATGGCCTTAAGTCCATGCTTCATTAGGTCACAATATTAAAATGTGGCTTAATTTGAAACAAAAAGACACGAATCAATATGATAAAGAAAAGAGATGGGGGAATTGTAATATCTATATATTCTATATTGATTCGTGTCAAATAGAATAAAAGAATAAAAGAAATTGTGTGTTTCTGGTTTTCAACCAGAAGGAACTAGTTACAAATATTGCTGTAATATTGAGTAAGACTTGGTAAAGCAGAGAGAGACATGTAAGGCATGGCATAAGGGGGCCCCAGTTGGAAGTTTAGCTGATGTTAGCAGAATTTAGAGACTTTGTGGTTAGAACTGTTGGTGAAAATAGAGGCCTAACATATAGAAGAAGGAACCTAGATCATTAGAAAATGCTTGCTTAAGGTATATGGAAAGTGCATACATGAGGAAAAAAGAACCAGCTAAGACAAGGAGAGGTCAGTCTCCTAAACATCACCAGATGACGACCCAAGATCTGACGTGTCAGCAGGACCACCAGACGAAGACCCAAGATCGGGCGTGTGTCAGTGAGAATCAAACCTGCACAGGCACACTGGAACATGTCAAGTCAGCCATAATAAGATCCATAAGAACCTAGCTGGAACTGTATTTGGTGTGTGTGTTGGTTGGAGCGGTGACTCCGCACACACCCAACTTTGGCCTGACCACCCAATGCTGTTTGCTTGCTCATCTTTTATCGCGAACACATAATAAAACTTTGATTGAAAGCTATTTCGGCAGGCTTTGCCTGAAATAATTTATAACATTCTACAACACATTTTTCTGCAAAAACCTACAACACTTGATCTTGTATGAAGAACTTTTAATTGATAAAATCCTTTCCAAATTGTCCTTGCTCCTGCCTGGAAGGCAGAGCAGCATCAACACGTGGGGCTGTTAATTTAACTCACGCTGTTCCTGGGCAGACTTGTCCGACAGGCTCTGCAGCAGCCTTTCCACGGCACAGCCCTCAGGAGGAAATGCACAGCCTCAACGACTGAAGCATTTTATGATTTTAAGATAAGATAGAGCAGTCTGTAAACGACCAAACGTGCACCTGCGTTTGACAGACACCTTGGAAAAACGCGCTCCGAGGCTCGCCTGGGGAACCCCCGAGGCGCCGCGGGCAGGAGGCCGGACCCTGTCGCCAGCCGGCACTTCCCGTCCCGTGGGCAGCAGGTTAGCCCCGAGCCGGCCCAGCCCTCTCCGCCCGTCCCCCGCCTGGGCCACCCCCGTGCCCTGGCCCTGCCTGCTTCCGATTGGTGCGCGCTATGACTGACAGCTGCCGCAGCCAATCGGAAGCCCCGCACAACGCGGCCGGAGCTGCGGCTACAGCGCGCCGGCGGAGCGAGCCCCGGACTGGGAGGAGAGCGGCCGCGGGGTAGGAGCGCGGCGGCGACCCCGGGGGACTCCTGTCCCTCACCTGCCGGTGCGACGGGGCGAACAACTTGGTGGCGCATGACTCCACCAGGCGGGGCAGGCGGCAACCTCTCACCTCAATCACGGGTGGCGGGCCGGCAGTCACCGGCTACCATGCGCGCTTCCGGCGCGCTGCATTGTGGGGTCGTGACGAGATGGGAAGTGAGACGTAGATGCGCAGGCGTCGGCGCCATTCCGCCTCACTTTCCCCTCCCCTGTACGTTGAAGGGCGCGGGGGCAGGCTGGGTGAGGGGAGTTGTGTGTTCGAGGGGCAGGGGAGGCTCCCCAGCGCTCACGATACCTGGGAGCGGCCGCCACAGCATCCCTCTGTGGAAGATATTGGTTTGGTGACACACTAGCGCGTCCTGTCCCGCTTAAGGGTAATGGAAACCGTGTGGGCTGTCAGTGTGTGTGCGCGACCCAGACTGCCCGGCAGACACGAACCGGTTATGATGGGCTTGTTCATAACTATTAATGTACGTTAAGTCTTCAAGTTCCTCGTGAGGGGAAGTGGAGGGGCCGGCACTCTCTGGCGACCAGTGACAGGACCTGAGGGCAGGACATGAAGCTGTGTCAGGGGAGGTTTAGGTTGTGTATTAAAGAGGTTCTTCCCCCCAGAGGGTGGTTGGGAACGGGAACAGCCTCCCCGAGAAAGTGGTCATAGCACTGGCCTGACAGAGCTCAAGAAGCGTTTGGGCAATGCTTTCAGGCACAGGGTGTGACTCTTGAGATTGTCCTGTGCAGGGGCCAGGAGTCGGACTCGATGATCTTTTTGAGTCTCTTCCAACTCAGCATATTGTGTGATTCTGTAGTGTGATTTGCATAGGAGTAGTTAATGAACTTTGTTTCATATTCAAGCCGTGTTTTTCTTCCCTGATTTTTTCTTTGCTCAGAGAACAACAGAAATGGCCAACCAAGAAGAAGCAGAGATACAAATTTCAGAGTTAGATTTACTGTCTAGCATGTTTCCTTATGAGGAAGAGTTTGCTGTGACAGACCAACTGGCTCTAGCTGAACTGAAACACTATCTTGAAAATGAGTCTGCAGAGGTGCCATCTTCAAAAGTTCAGTTCATACTGAACGTAAAGGCAGAGGTGCCTAATGCCTCTATGGTACTGTAAACACCTTTTTAAAAAAATTATTACTTTGTGGGATTTTATGGCTTACTTGAACTAAACATGTGCTCATTTGTTTTTTAGGTGGAATTCTCTCTAGCCTGTGCTTTACCGTTTAAATATCCGACTGTTCTCCCAGAAATTACTGTGAGGTATGACTGCTAATAAAAACATTGATAAATTAGACTGTGTTGCACAAATATGGTTATGATCAGAGAAAGCAGTCCTCTTTTTTTTGATTATTTACTGCCAAATTAAGCCAGGTAGACAACAGTGCTGAAGAAAAAACAAATATACAAGCTTATGATTTCTCTCATAAGTCATGTGTGCTCAGCAGATAAATGAGGAAAAGGGAAAAAGTGTGAAGGAGCCATCACCTGTACAGAAGGGTTACATGTAGATACTGTTCGTAGGTCTGATGCTCAAGAAGAGACACTTGTCTGGTTTGATAAAGCTTACCACTAACTAAAGGGGTGAAAAGATAGTCAAGGGTCTTATTCTTATTATTCTTCCCTTGTCACAATGCTATTTCTTCCAGCCTTCCGATATTTATTTCTGTTTAAAGTAGACTTGTGTATTACAAGAAGTTAGTTCAGCCACCATACTTACTTTTCAAGTATCTTTTTCTTGATTTTGCTTTAAAGACTGGTAGTACTGCTTGTGAATTCAAGAGTTAGCGCACCAATTAAATACTGATTAAGATTAAATACTAATTAGTATTTAATTAATTAATTTAATTAATAAGAATGAAATACTAATTAGCTAATACGACCTAAATATCAATAGCAAGTGCATATTATCTAACTATGCCTGATTTTTTGAGCAGCTTGAAGCAAAACTTTTGAAAGGTTATGAAGGGTCTGGAGCACGAGTCCTGTGAGAAGCAACTGAGGGAGCTGGGGTTTTTTAGCCTAGAGAAAAGGAGGCTTAGGGGAGACTTTATCACTTTCCAGAACTGTCTGAAAGGAGCTGTTACACAGGTGGAGATTGGTCTCTTCTCCCAGGGAATCAGTGGCAGGATGAAAGGAAATGGCCTCAATCTGTGCCAGGAGAGGTTAACGTTGGACATCAGGAAGAATTTCTTCGTGGAAAGGGTGGTCAGTCATTGGAAGGAGCTGCTCAGAGAGGTGCTGGAGTACCCTCTCTGGAGGTGCTTAGTGGCTGGAAGTGGTACTCAGTGCACTGGTTTGGTTGACAGGATGGGCTTGGGTGAAAGGTTGGACATGATCTTGGAGGTCTTTTCCAACCCTAAGGGTTCTATTATTCTGTGTTTCTAAAAACATCCTAATTTGTAAATACATATATATTTATATGCATTTATATTTTTCTTTAGGTCATTGTTATTAAGCCGGTCGCAGCAGATTCTCCTGAACTCTGATCTAAAAACATATTTGATGGAAAACTTCAGTGGCGAGCCCTGCATGCTGAATGCAAGGGAATGGGTTAAAGACCACGCAGCCGCTTACATTGACAAAGATCTTTCATCTTCCTCAATGACAGCCTCAGATGCCATGCAGTCACAAGTCACCATGTTCACTCGATTGTGGATCTACAGTCATCACATTTACAACAAGCAAAAAAGAAAGAATATAATTGACTGGGCCAAGGAGCTCTCTCTGTCAGGGTTTTGCATGCCAGGGAAACCAGGTGTTGTTTGTGTAGAAGGTTTACAAAGTAGCTGTGAAGAGTTCTGGTCAAGGTTAGTTTTTCTTTGTACTTAAATGCCATTAGTAGTTAGAATATTGAATTTTGTCATGTTGTACGTGTGGCCTGAAGGTGGGAAATCCAAACAGCTGCCAACCTGTGAAGATTTGCAAAGTATTTGTGTTTATAATGCATGTACAACTCTTAATATCCACTGTACTGTTGGCTGCAACAGTCAAAGCAGCCAGTACTGCATGGTGCACATTTATTTCTGTTTTATTTTCCTCTGTGTTTCACTTTTATAGAGATGGACTGCTGTACCCCAGTTGTGTTAGATATATGTGCTGTTATATCACTTTACGTTCGTGTTTTATTCTGTTCCCATCGTTTATCCTTCTGGGTGGTGCAGACTAAGTAAGCATTGTAATTTGATTGTATCAGCTAAGACTATGTGAGAATTCTTAGCACAGGGAAGGCAGAAGTGAACCCTGAAATGGAAACCACATCTTCAGTAATTATTTTGTGAGGAATAACATTAAAGTTTTTCAGTCCTGAGGAGATTTAAAAAAAAAAAAAGCTCCTGCTTATGAGAGTTTGCATGTGAGTATCTCTATCGCCAGCTCATGAACCATTATCTCTGTCAATATATGTACACCAATAGAATTTATTGACTTTTGTGATAAGTTATTCCATAGTATTTCCTAAAACAGTCCTTATTTTATAAGTAGATTATTATTTCTCCAATTGCTTTCAGGGTAAGAAGATTAACATGGAGAAGAATTCTTATTCGGCACAGAGAAGATGTTTCTTTGGAAGGTGGAGGACATGCTGAGATCCAGAAGCAAAGAAAGTTCTCCACTTTGGAAGAAAAGTGTTTTGATGCACATGGTGCCAGAGGAAATCATATGGATTTGGGGCAACTATATCATTTTTTAGAAGAAAAAGGATGTGCTGACATATTTCAAATGTACTTTGGGGTTGAAGGACATTGAAGGGGTTGAAGATCCGCACATGCCCCAGCACCTACATTTCTAATTTAATCCTCATAACATATTCCTTAGCTTTTCTACAACAGTTGATCAGGGAGGAAATTAATAATTCATGATTTATGTGATGAATCCAGTTTTCAATGAAAACAAATACTCAGTGAAATCCTGAATAATGAAAATGACTATATGAATGCTTTATACACTTTCTGGTGTTAAGGAGATTTAGGGTACATACCTAGTTAAAATGAAAGAAAATGTGTTTGATAACCGGTTGGACAGTTACAGAGCTATAGATGGAGGAACAGATGGAATATGATGAATATGCAAATAAGAAATGACAAAAAGGCAGTGTGCTTATCTTGGGAGCAAAAACATTATGTTTACATTAATTGTTACTGTTCATGTACACTGTGTGAAAACTTTTTTTTAACAATCTTCTACTTTCTACTTGAAAGTTTAGTAAGCCGTGAGATCAATATTTTATTTAAAAATGAACAAAGGGAGGGCTCAAGATTACAAAAGTCTTGCTTATGCTACCAGGATGAGCTAGGATGCCTACTCGAAGGCATAAGGGTTTTCTGTAAGTAAGAGTGTGTATGCAGATAAGAGATACCACAGTGGCTCCACTGCATCTGTTATTTTGGTTTGTGTAAAAGCAGCAGTTTAGCAAGGATTAGGATCCCTTGTAGCATGCTCTAAAACTCTGAAACGATCCTCAGCCTTCTGAGTTTCCAAGTTTTCGGTCCTGTAATATGAAGTGCAGTATGCTGTGTGAGTTTTTGAGTCGGGGGGTTTCAACAAAGTTGTATCAATGAACGCTAATTTTGTGGATACTGTATCTAAATCCCATGGTAGAAAAAGCAGACATTGGTTTCTTTGGATTAAATGTTTTTATTAAATATTGGTTAAATGTTTCTGTACACATCAAGTAAAATAGCTAACATTCAGATCTATAGTATGGACTTGGAACACTTCTTGCAGGGATACTTCACAGCGATGTCATTCGACAAGTGTGGGTGAAAAGTTTTCAAATTCAAAGTCCTTGTAAGTGTACAAGAACTCCGCGGCTCCGTAAGGCCGCTCGAAGTTTAAAACCGATGGATTTTTTTTTTTTTCTTTTAAGCATGGGGTTGAACTGAGCCACGCCAAAAAGTTTCCCGCCCGCGCGCGCACCCCCTGGCGGCGCCTCGGTCCCCGCGGCCGCCTTGCCCCGCCCCGGAAGTGTCGCGCTGCCCGCGGGGGCTCCGGCGGGGCACCGGTGCCGCCGCCGCCGCCATGGGGGGCAAGAACAAGCAGCGAACGAAGGGCAACCTGCGGGTGAGCGCGGCCTGCGGGGCTGCGGAGGGCGGCGGGGCCGGGCCTAGACCTCGGGGGCTCGCGGTTCCGGCACTTCCGAGTGCCGTGGGCGGGGGGCCGCGGGGGCCCGGCTCCCACGGCGGGGCAGCGCGATCTTCGGGCCCGGTTGTGGTACCTGGGCCTGAGTCGTGCTCTAGAGGAGTGTGACTACTGCTACAGTGGTATTTGTACGGAGAGGGGCAGGAAAATCACCGCGGGTGTAGATTCAGCAAGGTACCGGTGCTACATTTGGTGGGTTTTTCTGTGCAGAGTCTTAGAATACACTCTTTCCGCAAGACCAGAGGCGATGTGTCATCTGGCCTGTCACTCAGGATGTAGGAGAAGTCTGGTGTTCACGTTCCCTAATTCCTCTCTGGATTTAGGGAAGATTAGGGAGCACAAAGCAACATGTCTATAACAGCTCACATGCAGAAAAGATTATTTAAACTCTACAAGCTCACAAAACTGCTGCTGTCATTAGAAAATAAAAGGTATTTGCATTATGAGGTGTCCCAGAGGACATTAAAGCATCAGTTTTGGGGCAGTCTTTCCAAAAGAGTGTGGTTGAAACACACCTGAGCCAATGATACAATGAGCAAATGGGGTAAACTAGAAGAGATGCTGAGCTCCAAAACACACATTGTGTGATGATATTTATTATACTTGTTACATATGTGTGCTTTTGCTTCATTCTTCTAAATAGTTTTTGGCCACTTGGTTGGTGGGAGAATCCTTTATTTTGTCTTTGTGTTTTTATTTGTTCAGAGATACAAAGAGCATTCCCTGGGAGCTGTATTGGCCCATGATAGGAACCAGGAAAACCAGAAGTAGTGAAGGAGGATAAATAGTTTCTTAATAAATTGTTTATAGTTTCTTAATCAATTCTTGGCTTGCAGAAGGAATTTTCTGTTAGGCTTTTTTGTATAGCAAAAAAGCAATAAGAAGCAATAAAAGCAATAAAATTTTCCATAAGTATTCATGCATTATGAGAAAAGAGAATGCTGATTCACAGAATCATAGAATAGACTCAAAAAGGTTTGGGTTGGAAGGGACTATAAAGCTCATCCAGTTCCACCCCCTGCCGTGGGTGGGGACACCTCCTAGATCAGGCTGCTCCAAGCCCTGTCCAACATTGAACATTTTCAGGGATGGGGCAGCCGCAGCTTTTCTGAGGAACCTGTTCCAGGGCTTCACCACCCTTACAGGGAAGGATTCCATATTTAATCTAAACCTACTTTGTTTCTGTTTGAAATCATTCTCTTTGTCCTATCACTACAGTTCCTGATGAAGAAGAGTTCTCTGCAGCTTCCTTGTAGGCTTCCTGCTGAGAGTTGAAGGATACTGAGGGTTCCCTGGAGCCTTTTCCAGGCTGAACATCCCCAACTTTCTCAGCCTGATCCTAATGAGAAATCTGAGGTCAGATTTCTGTGTTTAAAGCACAGGTGGACTCCTCTTTGTGAAACTTGACTTTAATTAGAAGGTTAATTATACAGTATAAATAGGATCATATCTTCAAATGCATGACGTGTGCAAAATAAAATTAAATAGATTATTGACTCCTGTCCCTGTTTTTTGTCAGCCTTCTAACAGTGGCCGAGCTGCAGAGCTCCTTGCCAAAGAACGTGGAACAGTGCCTGGGTTTATCGGCTTTGGAACATCTCAGAGCGATCTAGGATATGTTCCTGCAATTCAAGGAGCAGAGGAGATAGACAGCCTTGTGGATGCTGATTTCCGAATGGTGTTGCGAAAACTTTCTAAAAGGGATATCACAACCAAGTTAAAAGTAGGTATATCCTTTGCCCCCCATAATTTATTTGTTTTTAATTGGAGAATATTACAGTTTTTTTAAGGGTAGTGGAGCAAGACGATTTAACTAACATTAATTTCACTTTGGTGGATTTCTAGAACTGCAATCTAGAAGATATCTTGGAAAACCTGTAGCAAGGTCTATGATGCAATTATCTCTATAGATGCTCAATTGCAAGAAATGAATTGATTTTTGGAAGAGGGAGTTGGAGTTTCAGATACAAGTTAGTAAATTACAGAACTTATCTACCTGACTTCTTAAGTCATGCTCTTGATATTTTGCTTTTAGGCTATGCAAGAGTTTGGGATGATGTGCAAGGAAAGAGAAGCGGAAGTTGTTAAAGGTGTTCTTCCTTACTGGCCGAGAATTTATTGTAAAATTTCACTAGTAAGTGTTGAAGTATTTAAATGTATTTCCTGTGACTACCTCTAAGGTGGTCTTTCTTAACCTGTCTACCTTTGTTGGAATTACTGACTTGTTCTAGGAGAAACATCAAGTTGAAGGAAAATACTGTTCTTTTCTTTGTTGACATATTTCAGTGTTGGCAGTGGGTGGAATCTTGAACTGTTGATGTCTGGGCTGTACTTCCTTCATAGTTCTGTTGGACCTTTATGTTTAAAAGATGGTTCTGTATTTCTTAGGTAAAGTTCTTTTATGTGGATTCCAGAAAGGCTAGAAAGTCTGTTCAGTTAACATAATTATAAATCTTCTTAATCTAGGACTAATACTTGACCAGATTTAACACTAAAAGAAAACCCCAAACCCAAATATGAAAAGACCATGTGTACCCCGATTAGCAATAGGTTTTTTGATCTATTTACTGTATTTCCAAGCTCTCTGGAATGGCTACTGTTGTAAACATGATATGAGATAAAATGAATCACTGTTCTTGTCCATTAGAGTAATTCCTAATGTTTCTTTCTGGAGTCAGGAGTGTAGAAAATGATGATGTTGTAAATTCATATGCACATAAAGGATAATGATGCACAGCTTTATGGTAGTTCTAATTCAAAAGAAGTCTTCAAGGCTTCCTGTTTCTCCTACCTCTTCTCTGTAAAATGTTTGTATAAACTGGAAACAAACACTGTAGTTAGAGGTATCAGGGAAAGGTTACAATTCTGAGTGTACAACACTTTGGGAATATGATGCTACTAAATTAGGACTCTCCCCATACCTTGGGATACCAACTTTTTTGTCGTTGGTGTGTATTCTTAAATCTGTGTTTCAAATCCAATTAATTGCAAACATGACTTTTTAATCACCTCTTTTGCTTTGAAGTACCTGAAATCAAAGTTATGTTTCTTAAACCAATAAACCTTTCTCTTTATTTTCTTCCTTTTTGTGTTTAACAGGATCACGATCGCCGTGTTCGAGAAGCAACTCAGCAATCTTTTGAGCAACTGATTCTTAAAGTAAAAAAACACTTAGCTCCTTACTTAAAAAGTATCATGGGTTACTGGCTGATTGCTCAGTGTGACACTTACTCCCCTGCTGCTTCTGCTGCAAAAGTAGCTTTTGAAAAAGCTTTTCCTTCGAGCAAACAACCTGAAGCCTTAGTATTCTGTAAGGATGAAATTCTTAATGTGAGTTTATACTTTTGTATTTATTTAAGGCTTTGCATATATTAACTTTTATTTTAAGTTTGAAACTCATCCTTCCCCCATCTATTCTTCATGGTTAAATTTCTTTCTCACCTAAAACTTTGCTCCTTTGAAGAGAATCATAGAATGGTTTTGGGTTGGAAGGGACTTTCAAAAGGTCTTCATGTTCCACTCCCTGCCATGGTCAGGGACACCTTCCACTATACCATGTTGGTCCAAGCCCTGTCCAACCTGACCTCAATCACTTCCAGGGATGGGACAGCCACAACTTCTCTGGGCAACCTGTGCCAGGGCCTCACCACCCTCACAGGGAAGAATGTCTTCTGTAAGGAAATATAAAAAAGAAAAATAATAAAGAATGCAGAGAAAAAAATACATCTGTTTTTTTGGACTTGAGATGAGAATGACTGGAACCAGAGGAATGACTACTGAATTTCCTTGTGTACATTCCTATGTAATGATGCTCAGTCAACACGTGATGTTGCTAACAGAGGGAGTAAAGATGCTGGAGTAGTTTAGCTGGAGTGAAAAAGGAATGAGGAATGCTGAACGGTGTTTCAGCATGTACAAGTTTAGTTCTGACCAAGGTTTATACTCTTCTGCTAGTCAGATATGATACTGAATTGACTGAATTAAAAAAAGGTAAAAGATTGCATTGCTGGCCCATCATATGCGAAATGAACTATTTTGATTTGCCTCAGTTAGGTTTCTTTTTAGCAGGGGCACATTGGCGTAGGGCTGCAATTTACTAAGTATTACGAAGACTTAATTCAAACACTACCACAGCTACCATGTTCAGCATGAGTCAAATTCTTTTCTAACATGTTTACTAGCATGTCTAAAAATACTAGAAAGACAACTCAGAGGTTGTGGAATTTTATTGTAGGGCTGTCTCTGAATAATATATGGACTATATTGTTCACATAAAAGTATTAGATTTCTTTGTGTTTATATGTATTGTTTTTTTCCTCCCATAGGTACTTCAAGATCACCTTCTGAAAGAAACAGCTGATACACTCAGTGACCCTCAGTATGTTTGTCTGCTTTAATATATATTTAAGTCCTTAAATCTTGGTCTATATTGGGTTCTCTGTCCCTGGACGTAGCATATTTAGTTTTGTTTGAAGAGACAGAATAATTATTTGAGTCCACATCCCAGCAACTTTGTTTGGGACTTAAATATAAATGGTTTTGAAAGTATTACCAGTTATCTAATTCTTGTTTCAGCTCTTTTAAGAATAGCATTTGTGAGTAGCAGGGAGATGACTTGAAACTCTTCTTTTCCTAACACTTTATAATGTAATTTAGAACCCATGGAACATTGCTGGCACCTGAAATCAAAAGAACAACGCGAAAAAAATGAAGACAGTTTAGTTTAGAAAAACTTGGGATGCCTGCTACTTTATTTGTGGTTCACTTTAACTTTTTTGTTTGCTTTACTTTCTGAGAACTGTACCAGATGAAGAAAGGGAAGCAAAATTTTTCCGGATTTTGACCTGTTCCTTGTTAGCTTTAAAAAAGTTGCTCAGCATGTTGCCAAAGAAAGAGATGAATTTGTTGGAGGAGAAGTTAATGTCACTTCTGTCCCAAAACAAATTCTGGAAATACAGCAAACACAGCGTGTCACAGGTGACTTTTTAATTTCTTCTTTTTTCCTTGGTTTTTGTTAAAGGTAATACACTTAACCTAAGGAAGTGTTAGTTACTTGTATTCTACAAGGATGAACTTTGTACTTTGCTTAGGTTTGAAACAGCCTTCAGGTTTCTGGGTAGATTCCAGAAAGGCTAAATAGACTGTTCAGTTAACATAATTATAAATCTTTTTGATCTAGGACTAATATCTGACCAGACTTAATATTAAAAAAAACCCCAAACTCAATATAGACAATATTGCTTGGAAATTTGTCCAGTAAGCTAAATTTTTATTTCCATATCATCATGATCTACTTCTTGGCAGTCTGTCATAGATACAAACTCTGTCAACTTAACAGCATCTGTTCTTAGTGCTTTGGGATTTTCATTTTTTAAACTATGTTACAGGTCTTTAGTCTGCCAAGACCAGCAGTGCATATAGTGATGAATTCATGCAATAGTATTTTGTTTAAAAATTTTAAGTTGCTTTTGGGAAAAAAAGCCTTTTGAGAAATATACAAAACCACAACTTTAGATAAGCATTTTGTCACCATGTTTAATAACTGCTTTATTTTTCTTCATTTTAAATAATATTTTAACCTTTGTTAATAGGATAAAATATGGGGATGGCATGTTGTAAGGTTTTGTTAACTTCTAAAGGAATCTTATAAAATACATGTAGTGACAAATTCTCTTTTTTCTTCTGTGGACTCTGTCAGGTTCGCTCAGCTTTCTTTGAGCTGATTTCTGCTTTTTGCCAGCACTTGCCTGAGGTGGTGAGAGCTGAAGCACCAAGAGTTTGTCCTGCTGTTCTTCTCAATATTGATGACAGTGATGCAGTGGTGTGTCCTGCTCTTTGGGAAGCAGTGCTTTATACTATCACCACTATTGAGGTAATGTGGGAAGCCTGAGGGGCAGATATTTTCATCAGTTAACTTTTCACCAAGTGATGTTGTTCTCTGTGTAGAGTTAAGAAGACAGGCTTGACTGGACATCCTCCTTCTTTCAGTGTAACTTTCAAAATATTGTGTCCAGCATATATGAAAATTAGAGTTGTTTTATTAATTTAATTTAATTAACCTGAAACCCTTTTCATTAAATGTAGTTACTAGTAAATCAAATAATGCTTGAAACCTTTTTTTTTGTGACCTGCAGTGTGGTTTTGGTTAGTTTGTTTCCCCTTCAAATGTAAGGGTTCTATAGTTTTTTCTTCTTTTTTTCCTTAATTTTAAGTGAGACACCAGCTTTTACTACATTTATTAGCAGGATGAGTTGCCATAGACTGGGATGCTTTGAGAGTTTAACGCTGCAGATCCCTTTTACAACTGCTAGAATGAGCTGTAACAAGTTTTCATGAAGAAAAACCTCTTTACAGTCTTTGTTCAGCTTGTTATAAATATAGGTACCTTGAACTATAATAAATATTATAATAAATAAAATAGATCAGATGGCAAAAAATTTTAGGGAGAGGAAAGTGTCAAAACATTTTCTAACCATCAGAAAATTTTTGAAGAGAGTTTTGAAGTTAGTCATACTTCTGACGTCAGTCGTTGTTTGGTCTTGATAAAGAGAATTTAGAATTAAATACAGGTCTAATTACAATAGTATATAATAACCTGTATATAATGAAGCATCATGAAAGCATTATTAAAGAGAAACCCTTAATTGCAGTTGGCTAACAAGGAAGATCAATTGAGTTTAAACAATGCAGAAATAGTTTTAACATGTTAACTTCTTAAATTCACAAGCCGAAATAGGTAGAAAGTGATTTTAAAGAACACTGGCAAGTGAGTAACTTAAAAGAATTTAAATTTCACAATAACTGGTTTCAGCTATAATACAGGGACGTAGGTTAAATGGCTGGCTTGGGAGTTCTTCTGAGGCAACATATTGTTGTTTAATTTGTAGCAAGTGAATTTCTTTCTGTAGGACTGTTGGAGTCATGTAAATGCCAAAAAAGGAGTTCTGCCAAAGCTCTGGACAGTGCTTCGAGAAGGTGGGCAAGGATTAGCTACTGTTATCTACCCAAACCTCTTGCCCTTCCTTAGCAAGGTGCCTCTTGACGTTGTGGAACCGAAGGTGGAATACTTCAAAGTTTTTTTCAGCTCTATAATTCAAGGGTATGGACCACGAATTTATTTATTTGGAATCAGTCTATTTTACATTTGGAAATAAATAAACTAATCTTTAAGCATTTAAAGATGAATGAGAATCATACTTTAAAAATTCTTTTCAATATCCAAAACTGGAGTCAGTCCTTTGTGGCTGTTCCTATTGTCTTAAATCTTCAGCTTTTCTTTTGGTTTTATTACATCTTCCTTACATGAAGCATTCTGACCTTTCCTTATCAAAGCTTTATGTTTATTCCGTGATCAGTTTGAATGTGTCAATTATAATTAAGGGCTCTTCTTACCGGTGTGTAATTTTTACAGAGGGGATTAGCCTTGTGATAGTGATAGTTCCTTTACGAAGGAACTGTAATTCTCGTGATACTGATTTTTAAAGGATTGAAACCGCTTTTACTTTTTAAAATACATAAAAACCAACTTTCTATCAAATGTAATTTAAATGTGCACTGGTGCATTGGGTACTCAAAAGCATATAGAAGTAATTTTATGAAATTTCATTTATTTAAACAAAAATCAGTTCTCGACTGATGTTGATGTGGCAATTAGCGGAGCTCTTGGAGAAGAGAGTTATGTAGGGGTTGGATTGAAAAGTGCATAGAATTTTATTACAAGTAGTAAAATGATTGCAATATTTATGATAATTTGTGTGAGCTAATATTTATTAAAAAGCAAACAAATTGCAGTTTTTCAGGCTCAAAACTGGTGAAACTGTCTTTAGGTGGGTTTATTTTTTTTCTTTTTTTTCCTTTCTTTTTTCCTTTTTCTTTTTTTTTCTGTAATGACAGAAAGTAACACTTTCTGCACCTCTATGGTGTGTGTGTAAAATTGCAAAGGAGTTTTGACAGCCATCTGAAACATGAGACATTGTGCTTGACTGTATATGGTTTCTCTGTTTACGTAGATCTTTTTTTTCTGAATGCTAAGACTGAGTGAAGAAGTTATTTTGATATAGGTTCTATTAAATGCCTGGGTTTATTGACTTTGTAAATTGAGTTTATTTTGATCTGACTCCTATAAATGATTCTATGATCCTGTACTCTCATACTGGTGTTGTCTGAGTAACATAACTGAGTTCTGATGACATTCATACTGGGTTTCTTGTGTGTCCTCTCACAGGTTGTCAAGTGAGAGGACAATAGCTAGCCCTTCAGAAAGTTCAGCAATTATAACTGCATTTATGGAGTGTCTGTGCTTTGCTGTACTACAGAAAAGAGAAGACCAAATCCAAATCCAAATTCATCAAATGCTTATATGTGACCAGGTATTCATCAGAAATACTGAATGTTGTTGTGTGTACATTTAATAATTCAGAATTAAAGAAAAATGTGAATTCTAGGTGAGGATTTACTTCTCTGTTAAGAGTTTCTCTAGACTCTATGAAAAAAACCACACAGAATTGCCAAGGCTGGAAAAGACCTTCAAGATCATCCAGTCCCACCGTCAGCCCAGCACCACCAAAGCTGCCCCCAGACCATGTCCCCAGGTGCCTTATCCAGGCATCTCTTAAGCACTTGCAGAGGTGGTGACTCCACCACTTCCCTGCGCAACTTATTTCAATGCCTGACCACACTTCCAGTGATTTTTTTATTTCTAATACCTGGTCTGAATTTTCTCTGCTGCAATTTAAGGCCATTCCTTTTCATCCTTTCACTTGAGACATGGCAGAAGAGACCCACCCCCACCTTCTTTCAGGGAATTGTAGAGAGCAATGTGTAACAAAAGTAATCGTACTGAATTTAAGTTTTTTTTTTCTTCCTATAAAATCATACTTTTACTGTGCAATTCAAGTTATATTTAAGGGGAAAAAAAGTGCCTCCCATCCTGTACATTTTTACAAAGTGTTCAAGCATAAATAATTCTGATATTTATAGAATTGCTTCCAGAATATTTTTTAGAATTCTATAATTTCTAGGCATTATAAAGAATAAAATGATTTTAT
>VZRF01008865.1:0-88545 GCA_013396875.1 Vireo altiloquus
GAGAAGAGAAGAGAAGATGTCAAGTGCTGAGTGTAAGGAAACCTTGCCCAGCAATAAGGTTATGCTGTGATTTGTGCTCCATTTTTAAGGTGATGTGTATACATACATACGCCTGCTTAAAAGTTACTAACTTTGGGTTCATCACTACTCTGCACACACATCCAGCACCAGAGGGCAAACCTCCCAAATCCCAGTTCAATCCCCTTGCACACTTCTCATGGGAACTCATTAGAATGGACCATTTTAGGTGTCCCTCAGGAAGGAAGATGTGACCAAATCAGGGAAAAAGTTATCCTGAAGGCTTTGAGCAAGCATCTAACTCAAGATGCTGAGCTGCAGGGATGGAATCCCAGCACCACTGACTAGAGAGGCAAAGAAGGTTTGCTTTAAGCCCTGGTTTCCCTCCGCAGTGGGAAAAGCTCCTGCAGAAGTCTCCCAGTGGCTGCTGGGCTGGCTGTGAGGATGCTGCAGGGATCAGAGGAGGGCTGAGGAATGCTGGGGAGACAGAATTAACTGCTGGGATCTCAGGAGATTGTGGGTTTGACACAGATGAACTCCAGAACGAGAGAGCACGGTGAACTGAACCAAAACTGCCCAACCAGACACCCTAAGCCCTAGAGAAGATTTCTGTAATTATATCTATCAAATATGTAGGTTTCCCCACCCTTCTTCACTTCTGATAATTGCCAAGAGTCTTTCACATCATTATTTCCTCCTCTTTAACCAAACACTGAACAATAAATAAAACAACTCCTACACCTTTAAGTGCTTTACAGTTAGGCTTAACATGTTTGCACTCGATTTAGTTCCACGCAAGAAGGAAGAACTCTTTTGGAACTGATAAACAATTCATAGTAACTTGAGCTTTCCCTTTTCCAACACCTTCCTGCTTTATTTAGTAGCATTTACAGTACCCAATCCAAATTGCCGGGACAGGGACTTGTCATCAGAAAAATATGCAGAAATGTCTGCCTGCTATTCTTGGGTAGGCAGCCTGCCCTGTGGTTTGATCCTCCAGCACCATTCCCTCGCTTGATGTGCTTCACTTTTGGTTTATTGACCTTTTGATCAAAGCACTTTGAGCCCTGGACTCGCGGTGCTGCTTTTGGAGGGGAGGTTTAGATACAGGGCTTTTGTATTTTCTGTTTTTCTACATTGTGTGTGACCCTTTTAAACTGTATTTCCTTGAAGTCAGCTGGGTCCTGCCCGGGTGCCCAGGGCAGTTAAGTGTGTGTCACACAGCCCCCGGAGGGGCTGTGGTATTTACAGGGATCCAATCCTGCTTTTTGGGCCATAATCTCTCCTGACAGACGATAAGCACCAGCGTTCAGTGACTCATGGATCCACTTAAACCACAATTTCCCACAGAATTATAAAACTGAGGCGCTTAATAACTCTCTTTAAACTACAAAAACAAATGTTCAGCTGGTATTTTTTGTGGTGGCTCCCTAAGTGCTCTGTTCCTGTGTCACAGAGCGAAATGAGAACCAGCTGGAGAACAATATTCTCCTGACATCATGTATATGCATGTGCACATGAAGAATTCTTCAGACATTTGGTAAATCTTCTCCTTTCCACGCTGCTTTGCAATAACGAATCAGTATTTCATTTTGGTGTGTGATTTAAGCGTATGAAGGAATCTAGAGAAAAAAAAATGATCGCTGGGCTTTTAGCATTTGGATGAACCCAGAGTTTCTGAGCAGAAACTTAAAAATAAATAAAAGGTAGGAGGAACAGGCTGTCATTTTAACTTATTTTTGCTGTCCCTTAGGCCAACTGCTTCTTCTGCGAAGAAACATTTACGTTTCAGAATGATAAATTTACCGTGGCTGACTCTTCCAAAATTATTCCTGATGCTGAACAGCATTTCAATTTCAAGTCAAAGGGAAAAAAAAAGATTAAAAAAAAAGGGGCTCTCTCCTACAAAATGTTGTGGTCCAGTTTCTACCTGGCCTTGTGTTGCAGCCATCAAGAACTGGGTCTTATTCCTAAAACTCTGCCCTTGGGAGCTGGAAGGGTGGGAAAAATCAGTTATAAAACATTTTATGGATTTGCTTTAACCCAGCTTCAGGTTCTCTCAATAATTAAGGCTTTCTTGGAGTCCTTCAATCACAAAGAACTTGACTGTACCTTACAAACAACTTCCAGGGAATCTCTGATCCCTCCAATGTTCAGGAGTTCCTTGAGAAATATCCCTGTGTGTGGATGTGGGTGTGCATATGGAAATGTGTATTTTCATCTGTGTCCTGTTACACTTTCCCTGCCTCAGGATTGTAAGTGCGAGGGAACAAAGGCATGAGATCATCTCACTTGTCTTAAAATGAGAAATGAAAGGAGTGCTTGGCAGGTTACACTGCCTGATAATCGAAACAGAGTGAAAATCTGCATAAACACAGGTACCAGAGCTCAACTGCTGCATCAAAACCTGGTGTGCTGCTCCAGCTTAATGTTGTCTGGGAAGCTGAAACATCCTCTGAGCCACTCCTTCAGTCGTGGCCTTTACACAAACACCTGCACTCTAAAATTGGAAGTTTTCATGCGTGTCTGGGAAGGTCACTGCAAAATTGGATTGTTTCTTTAATGTGTTCTGCTGAAAGGAGAGGACTTTGTTCCATCAGAGTGTGACAATTCAGGTTTGTTTGCATGAATTGATGCCACCCAACTCATCCTCATCCAAGAAGAAAAATTTGAAGAGAATTTTTTCTTATATTGACGAAAAGATTTGAAGAAATCTGAATTAACAAGTCCTCTATGAAACCAAACCCTCTTCCAACTGCTCCTTTCTTTAAATGAAAATAATGAATACAGGCCAGCAGAAAAACCCCTCTAGCAGGCTCACCTGGTGTCTCACTCTCCTCCTCCCAGTCACAACCAACTGATACAAAGAATTTTGATAAACCCAGGAAGTTTAAAATGCTCTTTCCAGAGGCATCACCTCAGAGGCTCACCCAACACTCTTTAATCTCACTGGTGCTTATCAATTTTGAAACAAAAGCAGGAAAGAACATAAGGATTTGGCTCACATGTATGCCTTGTAGTTACTGCCTATCTTTTGGATCCTGATGTCATATTTGGAGTCTATGAAGGGCTCAGTGGTGGCGTAGGTCTGAGTGAGTGCTACCACGCTGGCTATGTCCTGAAAATCGTAGTGGTTGTCTACCTTGATCTGGAGCCATCAAGCCACAAGAACACAGCATAGACAAAAGGAAAAAAAAAAAAAAAAAAGGCAGTTAGGAATAAAATGTAGAATTCTGTTGCAAATGGCATTCATGAGAAGCATGGTTTTGACAGCATTAAAAAGTATCTGATTTCTACGTTCTGTGACATTCCTGCTTTAAAATATGTGTTTTTCTAGGCAAAATATTACCTGCTTATCTGGAGAAAGCAATTTGCAGACAGTGGAATTTTATTTTGCTTTCTTTTTTTTTGTTTGTTTGGTTTTTTTTAAGGATGTTTGTCAATGATGGAGCTGCTTTAGAATTTTTAAAGGTGTGCTATGAAACTCCAATTGATGTAGGTTCTGCAAATTTCTCAGGTAACCAAGTGGATGTGGAGCCCACCAGGAACTCTCCCACCACCCCAGCAGCTTCTCCCAGGAGGGAGGAGTTGCAGGATCCTGATATCCTGGTGGGTGAATGTTCACAGGGAGCACAGGGGGCTGGCTACAGGCAGCAGCAGCACCATTATTCTCATTTTAACCTCTGCTCTGAAAGAGTTGGGCTTTCCAGGAGGGACATTTCCCTCGTGTGGAGCACTCTGTGCTAAACCATTCTGCATCTTGAAATAAGGGGGGGATGGAAAAGTGGGGAATGCTGACCTAGGGGAGAGGGAGAAGGAGATTTTAGGGGGCAGAGGGAGGACAGAGAGATCACCTCTGGGCAGGGAGGGCACAGATCTGTGGGGAACTCAGGGGGTGAAAGAGCTCAGGAGAGAAGCCTTGGGGCTGGTGGGAGATGGGAGAGGGAAGGTGAGGCTCCAGCACACTGACCCAAAGGGGTTCAGAAAGAGGAGGAGGCAGGCAGGGATTACCCAACTTTAGGGGAGTTTGCAGCTCTTTCCAAGCCCAGCATCTCCTTTGCTTTTCCTTCTCCTGGGGCTGAAAAGGGAACCTGAGGGCCCAGCTGGGAGATGGGACGTGGCACAACAAAGGGAATTTGGTGGAGATAAAAGTCCTAACGTCTAAGTATTTACCCCCAGCTCTCAGATGGAGAAAGGTACAGAGTAATTTGCCATTCGAGAGCCACAAACCAGACATGAGGATTGGTTTCAACTTGATTTCCTGAAAACTGCCTGGCCTGTGTGGGTCTAACTGGGACCTCTGGAGGGCTGAGGTGCCAGGGGAGCCTTCCCTTCCCTCTGATTACATTCAATCTTTGAGGGCCTAAAATATTTCGCAGTTAAAAGAAAAATAATTTCTAGGTATTTGATATGGGGAACATTTCTGTGCATTATTTCCCCTTTTCTCTAAATGAGAGGTGAATATCCAAAGTACAGCATAAACATTCTAACACTTCACATATGCAATCCACAGAAAGTGCAGTTTAATTAGTGGTTCATTCTGCTCTCAATTAAATTGGCTGCTGGACTTCCAATGATTTACTAAATATGAAACAAAGCAAAACAGTCATAACATAAAAATAAAAATAACATACAGTACAACTTGCAATTAAATCAGTTTTCTATTTCTATTGCTCGGGGCAAAGATTACGTTCATGGGAGCTTTGGAGATTCAAGATGATAAATGTAACTATTCTCTGATTAACTGCTTTAAAATCTCAACCACTTGTAGCACTGAAGTGCTTTCAGTGAGTGAAGTTTCTCTGCAATGAGCAGAAATTTTCACTGAGAGTAATGAAGGTGGGATTTAAATGCTCTCCCATTGGCCCAGCACTATGAGATAAGTGATACCAAAACATCTGTACTCACCACTGAAATGCAATTACTTTGGAGAAAGAAAGCAGCAGTTATACAGTGGTATGAAACAATCACAGACAACACATCAAGATAGGAAATGAATCAAAGTTCAGTAGCAAGCTGAAACCAATAAAGAACCAAGGCAAAACCTTCCCACACTCCCAGCTCCAAAAAAGTCGGATTGTGCAACTTGACTCTTGAAGAGTTTCAGTGCAGACAGCAGATTAATAAACAAGGTTTTGCTTCAAGAAAGCATCTCAGCACATCTCAAAGGACAGCCCACACAGGGCAGCTCCCAAACTGCAATTTTTATCGTTGTAAAAATTTGTGCATGTTTTTATTTCCCCAAAGAGAGATGCTTTCCTAGCATGGACAGGCAGAGATTTTCAAGGGAGGGGATCCGAGACAGAGCCTGGGCAGATAAAAGGTGGAATATCCAGGGAAGGAATGAGCATGCAGAGGTAAAGGACAGAGCCTGGGCCCCCAACATGCAGCAAGCAGCATCTGCACCTTTCCCATGCCTGAGTGAGCGTGTCCAATCTTCACCACCACGGGAAAGGTTGGCATCGTGAGCTGGGGAGACACAACAGGCAGGTTAGACATCAGAGCCACCACCAGCCCCATGGCTAAACAACATCCTTTGGGGAAATGATGTAATCATGACTGTTGGAGCCCAGGAAAGCTGAAAAACTTCTCCTGACCCTGTGGGGATTCATTTTATCCCTAGAGTCCCCCCAAAATGGCTTGGCTTTGGAACTATGCCCGTGGGAGCACCTCTTCCCCACTGCTGGGTGAACTGAGAGCACAAAAGAAATGAAGAGAAAGTTGTTTAGTGCACCACAGAGTGTGCATTTGTAGTTTTAGATTTTGCTTTATATATTATATAGAGACAACATGGGGAGTTCAGGGTGTTCGCTTCTCCTTGTTCTTCTTCTTCTACTTCTCCTTCTTCCTTTCTTCTCTGACCTAAGTTCCTATGATTTAGTAATTGGTAGAAGGAATTTAGTGTAGAAGAGACATGTTAATAAAATTGATACTTATTGATTTTAAAGACAAAATATAATACATAAAATCTGGCAACTGGGTGATAAAAGGTATAAAAGCCACCTGCTCTGAGCAGCAGCAGCAGCAGCATTGTGCTCCTGGAAGCTGCAGCAGAGGCTGTGCTCCTGAAACTCAGATAAGAAACAATAAACAATTCCTGAAGCAGCAGAAGAGAAGTCTTGCTTCTTTTTCTCCTGCCATGGGATGCTGAGAAGGAAGTTCTCTGGGCCAGGAGGACAGAGTGGGGCCGAGGATCACCCACAGTGACCAAGGCAAGCCTCTGGTGCCTCGAGCAGTTCGTGCTCTGTGCACTGGGGGCTCTCTGGGGAGGTTTACTGAGCCTAATCTTATTCCCAACGGAGTTGGGATTCTTAACTTTTCTTAATTTATCTTTTCTGTATGCCTTCCTTTCAACTCCACCTTTTCAACTGAGTCTCTGCTGTTTTTGTTTAAAGTTTTGCTCATGTGTTTTCTGACCCACAAACTCGCACTCTCCAAGGTTCTAATCATTAATGATGCCAAATTAATTACCTTTTCCCCTTAATTTCCATTATTTAGCGGGGCTGTAAATACTCTTTGTGACCACTTATGAAAGCAGTGATGTAAAACTCACAAGAACTTGCTTTAAAGGCAGGTCCTAGCTTGTGACACAGAACATCCAAATTTTCTAGGAAAGGCTCCAGCTTTAGAGTGCAAGGAATAATTCAGAATAATCCAGCCATTGAGTAGGAAAACAAATATACAGAAGCACATGAAAACATTTTATTCAATGAAATGGGAATAGTTCTGTCTCTCAAAAAGTGCTGTGAATGACCACTTTTACTTCCACCATTCATTTGAAGAAGTTTTAGATCTCACAGTTGTGGGCATGGGGTTTTTTTCCACTTAAAATGTGCATATATTGAACCTCTGTCAATCAAGCACAAACACAGATATTTCACAGAAGAGTTTAGAACGAGAAATAAAAATCTGAACACCTTCAACCTGTGATTAAGCTGGGCAGCAGCAGGGCAGTGTCACAGGCTCTAAACTCTTCCTTGAGCGCCACATTCCAACACAATAAATACAATCGGAGGCAAAGCTGATGCCTTAGAACATAAACTAAGAACTCTTAGAGGTTTTGTGAGACATTGATTATTTTCAGAATAACCAAAAGCAATTGCAAAAGCATTTTACAGTAAAAGACACCTACACAGGAATTTGGGATTAAAGTTCTTGCTAAACTGCAGGAACCAAAGTTCCTGCTTAGTCAACATCTACTCACTGGTGTATCACTTTCAGATTTCAAACCAGGCTTTTTTTTTTTTTTTTCAATTTTTGGTGGATTGGAGAGGAACAAATCATGGCCAGACTCAGGATTCATAAGGGCAGCACCACATTTCTGGGTCTGAGCTGCAAACCACGGGGCTGGGGTTTGTAATGGGAACAGAGCTGGCAGAGCTCTGAGCACAGCAGCACAGATTGCACCTCTGTAATTAACAGGACCACGGCTCTTCCTGTGATCCCAAAGCTGTGGAATCCTCTGTGGGCCACAGGAACAAACACAACCAAGAAAAAAGTGGAAGAAAGAAAAAGAAAAAGAAAAAGAGAAAGAAAGATAATGAAAAAGAAAAAAAAGGGGAAGGGGTAGGGGAAGGGGANGAAAAAGGAAAGGAAAAAGGAAAGGAAAAAGGAAAAGGAAAAAAGAAAAAGGATGAGGAAGAGGACGAGGAAGAGGATGAGGAAGAGGAAGAGGAAGAGGAAGAGGAAGAGGAAGAGGAAGAGGAAAGGAAAGGAAAGGAAAAGAAAAAAGAAAAAGGAAAAGGACAAGGACAAAGAAAAGGAAAAGGAAAAAAGGACAAGGAAAAGGAAAAGGACAAGGAAAAGGAAAAGGAAGAATCTGTGCTTCTTTCCTCAGAAACATGCAGTCACATCATTTCCTCTGGAGCCTGATCCTGCAATTCCATGGGCTCCAGCATATCCCAGCAGGGACTGAGGGAAGATGTGGCAGCCCGGGGAAAAGGCTCTGGATGCTGCCCCTCAAACTTCAGAGAGGGAAAAGCAGGCAGGCAAAATGAAATAATCTCAGCACTTCTCTTGTTTGTAGCTCTCCCTGGGACAGAGCCATGGGGCCAGGGCTCAGCAGTTGGAGTCATTCTGGGGTTTGAGCAGCTTTTCCTTTACTCATGCTCTGACTTTAGTTATCTCAGTTTCCCCTCTGCCCCTGCAGCACCTCTCTGTCACCAGCCCATGTCCAGGGATTGTTCTGGAACAAAGCCTGAAACGTCCCATGGAAATTAAAGAGAACTTCACTGGAACCTCCCATCCCACTTCCCAATCTGCTCCTTTCTGGTCATTCTGGCAGAACAGGCACTCTCCAGACTATTCCTACACTTGGTGAACATTATATATTATAAAAGTGTGATAGAGACAGTGAAAAACTACCTGTTCCAAGGATTTCCCTTAAATTTGCATTAAAATTACTGATAATTAGCATTTCTATTATAATTACTGCTATAAAAGCTGTTTGCTTTGAAAAGTATCACTGAAGGGAAAAGGCAATTTTACAAAAATATCGCTGAATTTTGAAAGTGTTCTTAAATCCAGGAACATAAAAATTCTCCTCTGGCAATTAAAAACCAATGAGAAAAACCCCAAGACCAAGGAGAGAAATGGAGAAATCTGCCAAGTTCATAAATGTGAGAGATGGAAGTGTCTGTACAGCACAAGCCCTTCCTCATACATATAATATCCACAAAACACAGCAGAATGAAAAAAAAGGATTACCAGGACTTGTAGCTTAAATAGCAATGCACTAAACCACCATTATTAATTAGACAGAAACCAGAATATTTGGCAAACGTGGAAGAAAATTTCCCGAATTTATAGTCATACATGAATATGATTGCATTGGTAATAAATATTGGGAGCAACTGGAAAAACTCCTGGCTCCTTGTGGGAACACATGCACAAACAGCTGAGGAACACACTGACATTTCCTAATCCAGTGCCATCAATCAAAACAACATCAGTGAATATTCAGATTTTATCTGTTTTATTTTTTGTGCTATGAGCTTTAAAGGCAAATAATTTATTGTGTCAGTATTCAGCATCCAGCCACCTAAAGATTTCACACCTGTGGTTGCTCAGTGGTTTTTTACTGTAAATGGGAATATTCTGGTTTGATAAAATTCCTCAGTACCCCCAACATCACCTTGGTAGTGCAGCAATTCAGTGACCCAGAAGGTGGCTACAGAATTAACCAGCACAGTTCCCATCTGTGTTGTTGTCTGCATTTTTCCATATCTCATGGAAATCCCTATCCTCCCCTACTGCACAAATTCTAAGTCAGGTTAATAAAGTTAATCATCTTTTAACTATAAGTCTATGAATTTAAAATAAAGCCTTCAAATTTAAGCTCCATACATTATGGTGCTCAAAGGTTTATAAGTTCTGCTGCAATTTAAGTATTTTTGAACTGTGTCAATACCAGCTGATTTTTTTCCAAGAGATATTATTTGAATTCTTCTAAATTTACTTTGAATTCTTTTAACTGAGACCTAGTGTGAAATATAATCAAAGACTTCTATAAAAATAGAACCAGGCAAAGGTCATCTGCTGAAAAAAAAAGTCACAAAAACCTCTCTGCTGGCAACAATACAGACAACAGAGTTTCCTGAAGGTGGTATTCACCCTGCTCTCATGTCCTCGGGGCTGAGCTGACTAGAAAAGCCACAACAGGGAAAAAAAAAAAGAGGGGGCGGAGAAGCAGTGACAAAAAAACCCCAGATGTTGCATAAACATGACTTACCTCAAGTTCAGTGTTTAAATATTTATCTTTCCAATAATCCCCAAGCAAAGTTCATTTAACCACTCTAGTTCCATGTAATTTATTTGTGGAATATGCATCAGCCTAAATCTAATTTTGCTCTGCTTACTTTGGAGAAAGGAAATTAAAAGTGAAATAATGAAGGTGGCCTTTTATTCATTTCTTTTTTTTTTTTTTTCTTTCCCAGAAACAGGCAGGAAGAGCCCTAAATCAATAAACAAGCAGCAGATGTACTTTCTCTGGTCTGTTTGGTTTGCAGAAAACACAATTTCCAGATAAAGTGGGGGCTCAGCCAGGCAGGAGCTTCGTCACCAGCGGGGCCAGCCCAGCACTGTCCTCTCAGCAAGAAAACCTCACAAAAAAACCATCCACTCAACAAACCCAGGCACAACCTGGAGATGTGGAGCCACATTTTCCACTTGGCAGCTAAAAGTAGGTGTAAAACTCTCTCTGTGAGGAGTAAGGCTCAGCACCCCAAGCCGAGAGGGAAGCTGAGGTAATTTGTGTTATCTTTTTAGATAGGGAAGTAAACTAAAAGTTCAAGGAGATAAAAAGAGTAGAGCTTTAATTTATTGGTGTGCCAGGGGGAGGCAAATGCACCTTACCTGTGAGTCCTTCACCAAAATAGAAGGATAAAGTGGTTTGTGGATTAATACAGGTCCTGGGGCTCCCTCAGCTCCCAGGGACATCAGTGGGAATTGGGGCAGAACTGGAAATTCTGAGCTCCCTCTGAGACACCTCTGAGTGCCACCAGCACCACCTGGAGANCTAATACAGGTCCCGGGGCCACCTCAGCTCCCAGAGACATCAGTGGGAATTGATGAGCTCCCTCTTGATGGGAAATTGATGGGAAATTCTGAGCTCCCTCTGAGACACCTCTGAGTGCCACCAGCACCACCTGGAGAGGCTGGAGCTGCACAAAGCAGCTCCAGGGGCCCACTGGAGTCAGGCAAGGCTGGAGATGGTCTTGGGTTGTGAAGTGACTCCACCTGATCACCAGGAGATCCACCCAAAACGCCTTTATCCCCACAAAGTGTGGGTCAATTAAAAAATCTCAGCGATCTAAATCAACACAGAGTGATCTGATGGCAGAAAGTCTTCTGTTTTCTATTCCTGCACAGCGTGAAAACAGAAATTGTCCTCAGGAAGGGAAACACGAGGTGTAACTGCAGTGAATCAATGAGAGCAGCTCCCAAAGGTCTCTGGCAGAAAACTCTGAAGACAAAAACTCTGCAGAAACAAATTATATTTTGATTCTGGCGTGTCAGTGTTCAACTCATCCTTCCACCAACTGTTTGGAAAACTCCTGCCTCGAAAGTCAAGCAACACTTTGCCACCTTATAAAACAATTACCCAAATTGCTGTGACTACAAACTGTAAGGGGTTTTTTACTGTAGTGTTTCAGAGGTGACAGCTGTAAATACCCTCCTGTTTGAAGCAGGCTGTAGCTCCTACAGAGGCACTGGGATTTCAAACCCAGGAAAGCTCACCTATTTGGTGAAATTCTGTTCCAACTCTGAATTTTCATTGTGATTTTACAGGTTTGGTACAGGACGTGCAGTGTGGCTTCATCAGGTAAACTGAAAGTAGATTTCAGA
This sequence comes from Vireo altiloquus, assembly GCA_013396875.1. Lineage (NCBI taxonomy): Eukaryota > Metazoa > Chordata > Aves > Passeriformes > Vireonidae > Vireo > Vireo altiloquus. The sequence continues at coordinate 11,365 of VZRF01008865.1, forward strand.
GGTAATTATGTGATGCCAAATGAGAACCAGGGAGGGAAGAACTGAGGCAAAGCATTCAGTAGGCAACAGATAAATTACTGCTGTGGAGAATCCTGCCCGCTACCGTCCTCAAATAAAATTAATTTGCCACAATGAAGAGAAAATCAGATGGGTACAGATAAAAAATTTACTCTGTGCACTGCCAGAAGCCAAAGCACAGAGCAGGCAGCCCAAGCAAAAGACTCTGAGTAGACTCAAACTGCCTGACAGCTGCAAGGGACAACAAGGTGTCTGTGGCATGTCCCATGACAATGAAACACCTTTGGAAAAAGCTGTGTGGACAATCCCTGTGCAGCAGAGTTCAGTGCTCCTCGACACAGCTCACAGCCCGAGGGTGAACTCAAACCCCCTGAGAAATGCTGCTGAGCAGTGCCCAGGGATGGCCAAACTGACTGGGCAGTGCTGCCTAGGGAAAAATGCACTGGGTAGGGCAGACAGCAGTGGCAGGAGGAAATTCCAGCACAGCCAGGCCAGGGGGTTATCCTGCAGCCCTGGGCTACCCCGAAATCCCGGGTTTTCCTCAGCCCTAGATTATCCTGCAGCCTTGGGTTGTCCTGAAATCCTGGGTTTTCCTCAGCCCTAGATTATCCTGCAGCCTTGGGTTATCCCAAAATCCTGGGTTTTCCTCAGCCCTCAGTTACCCTCAGCCCTGGGTTATCCTCAGCCCCAAGTTATCTTCTGTCCCTCCATCCCTTGTCCCCAGTCCCTCTCCAGCTCTCCTGGAGCCCCTTCAGGCCCTGCAAGGAGCTCTGAGCTCTCCCTGGAGCCTTCTCCTCTCCAGGTGAGCATCCCCAGCCCTTCCAGCCTGGTTCCAAGCAGAGAGACTCCTTTTAAAGTCCCTAAAAAGTAATTTTCCTTATTCAACTATAACCACTGCCATATCCAATATAAAAAAGGCCAGTGCAGCTTTTCTGGTGCTGTTCAGTGTTACCAGGTACTCCAGCTCTGCCACATGCCAGCACAAGGCAGCATTTGTCTCCTGTGATACACAGACTAAAAGTACATTTTCCTGCATTTGTGAGAGCAGGAATTCCTGAGTACAGAGGTCTCCAGACCTACTAAAATCCCTCCCAAAGCCACCATGTAAATATGCTGCTGTCTAAACTCAGATAGAGTTTGACAAAACTGTTTCAGAATGAAGGTTTATCAGAAAATAGTTCAGCTGAGGTTTCAAAAAACACAATATCTCCCATCCCATCCCTCCCAGTGCCAGCTGGGACCATCTGGGAACACATTTATTGAGAACCTCTCTTATGGCCACTCACTTCCCTAGGTGTGATCATACTTTAAATGTTCCACCTGTGTAAAACTGGCTTTGAGGGACTCCTAGAAGTTGAATTATCCCTGCAGACAGCACCAGGTAAGACCACAACTAACATATATTAATGGCAATTTCACAATTAGCACACGAGGTTTAGGTTTAGCGTTTTTGCATTCCACACATTCAGTTGGAAGTATCTAATCCCCTTCTGTATCTAGAAGACAGTGGACCACTAATTTGTGACTCGTCACAAAATTACTTTTAAATTTTGTTCTGAGCATAATATTCTACCATTGATTATATAATTAATTTGATTGTAGTTGATATAAAAGTCCTTAGGACACCCAGAACAAAGCTGGGTGTGTTGTTCTGGAGAATCCTGGAAAAAAGGAGCCTCAGGGATAGGTAGAGAAGAGTGTTTGCCCAGCACATTTCTTTATTGTTTGAATTTTGTGGAAACAGACCTCAAATTGGTCTATTTGAATCACCTACAACAGCAGCCCTGAGATGTTCTGTGGAAACCAATCAATGGCTCCTAATTAATTCCTCCATCACTTCCCAGTCCTGCCACCCTAAGTGAGGTTTGAGAACCCACAGACCCAGAGGGGCTGATGCCAGACCCCTGAAATTCCTGCCTGGGGGTTTTGCTGCCTTCCTGCAAGGAAGTGGGAGTGTGCAAGGTTCCAGCCTTTTTCATCTTTCTCCTCACGTGAAAGAAGTCTGTTCCTTCCAGGTAAGAACAAAGACATTAACAGGTCTAAGTTATTCTCAGGTGTTAGTCCTGGGCTTGGATCCAACCTCATGATTTGAAGCCAAAACTTTAGACTGGAAAAGTAAAATGTCCAAGTATGGCTGCATGAAATCAAGACATTTTGACAGAATTCCTGGCTCAGCGTTCAGTGCGGATCTAAAGTCTAAAAATGAGACCCAATTCTAATAATTCTGAATGTTTGTGGTTTTCTTTCTAACAGAGTGTGTCTGGAGGGGGATGGGAGTTAAAAAGGAAAAGAACCAGAGCACTAATATTGGTATAAGTGTTCAGAAATGAGCTAAATCTGCTGCTGTAAAACATGTACACATCTCTCTAAAGGTAACAAGCTACTTTGGGCACACCTAAATCTCAGCCTCAACAAAATACATTTTCATGAGCCTGGATTGGAATGGTTCAGGTCATATTAATGAAGTTCCAATTCCTAGGCTTGATTTGGGTTGTGACAAAACACAGAGTTGTTTAAGCAGCCCTGTCCTGCATGTCAATCTAGAGATGTTCTTTATCAAAATCTAGTTTTTGATTAGTCTCTAATCAAACCTGGGGTTGCTTCCTCATGAAACGTTTTTCTGTATAAAAAGAGGGTGCCCACAGGTTGCACATACCCAGATTGCCACAGCAACCAAAGCTCTGAAGGTGGAAAAGATTTCTGAACTCTGCATTTCTGTCTGTATTCCACTTACAACATCGGCCAGGAAATACAGGCACAGATCTGTGCTGGGCCGGATTTGCATTAATAAGGAATGCAGGGGAAGAGCCGTGCCTCCAAAACACACCACCGGGATATTTTTCCTTGCTGTTTTCAACTAAATCTGCGATGAAATGATTTTGTTTAAAATGCCTTTTATTGCAGCTTTTATTTGTAATTCATTATTCCCTGTAACCGGCGATTGTTGGAGGCTCACAAGCAGAGCATTGAGAGGTTTCCTTTCCATGAATGAAGTTCTGTGCAGGCTGCGAACAGGGACGGCAGTTCAGCAGAACGCCCAGAAGTGCAGGGGAAGATCTGGGGCTGAGAGCGCAAACGGAGCTTAAAACAGGACAGCTTTGTTTATCAAAATCACATCGCAGGGCTGCCTTTTAAATCCAAAGTGGAAGAGAACTCACTCGAACGAGATAAAACGGACAGAAAATCAGCTTCAGATCCCCGTAAAAGCTGGTTTTTTTTTTTTTGCGGAGGCTTTTGGCGATTAACATTTCCACTCCCGCGCTGCCTGCCGAGGTACCCCGGAGCCGATGTCACCAATAAACGAGCTTTTAACCGCGGGAAGGCGGAGCCGGGACTTGGCGCCGGGGCCATAAATAAGAGTGTCCCATGTCAGGGCAGCTCGGAGCCAGCGAGCACCGGCGGCGCTCGGAGCGAGCATCCCCGGAGCGCACGGAGCCCGGAGCGGGCAGCGCCAGGAGAGCCTCGCCCCGTGCGGAGCATGAGCCCAGCGGGCAGCGGCAGCCCCGGGAGCCCCGGGAGCGCCGGGAGCAGGGCGGCAGCGCTGGTGCTGGCGCTGGGAGTGCTGCTGGCTCTGCCCGCGGCCGTGTCCGGCTGTAGCTGCGCACCCGCGCACCCGCAGCAGCTCCTGTGCGATGCTGCGCTCGGTGAGTCCGCACCCGAGGGGAAATAAATGGGGTGCGGGGAAATAAATGGGGTGCTGGAGGCTGCTCCGAGCTGCCCTTTCGCAGGGGAACGCGTGCCAAGCGGCTGCTCCGCTCCGGGATGTTTTGTGGTTGTGAATTGTCGGGGGTTGCCGTGTTAGAGAGTGCGGTTTTCTTCAATTTTTTTAACCTCTTTTGTGTATTTATATATAAATTTAATGATATAATATAATATAAAATATATANTCTAATTTAAAAATATACTACTGCTATACATAAAATATACACTACTGCTATATATAAAATATATACTACTGTTATATGTATAATATATTCTATCTAAATATGCCTGCAATGTGTAAACTGTGCATGTAGATATTTTTATAGCACTTCGGGGGAAAGAAAAAAAAACCAAACCCCGAAAACAAAGGAGCACAAAATGTTAGTCCCCATTGCTAACTTGCTGAAACTTTTGATCTTTGTTCTGCTATGCTAGACTTTCTTTAATTGATTCTTGTGGTTTTCTGTCATTTTCTGGAGCAGGAAACTGATAGGCCCTTTATTTTCTGCAGATAAACTGGCTAGAGCAGCTCTGTGTGAATGTGACTTCCCAGTCTTTGGGACAATTGTGCCTCATGACAGCCAGGCAGCACCTTGGTTGTCAAACAACTCTTAGAAAGAGCCCAAAGACCCCAAAATTAGGCTGCAAGGGGATGAGAAAAATGCGACACTTTACGAAAATGTGACATTTTGCAGCCTTTTGATTTCATTAGCTCAGGCTGAGGCTGGTTGGCTTCCATCGGGTGTGAACAGTAAATGTAGAACATGAGTTTCCAAAGTGTCACAGAATTAGCATCTCTATGGGGCAGGCAATCCCTTCTGCATACTGATTCATTGCTTTTATGCCCTGACAGAAAATCTTTGTGGCCATGACAAACTCTGAGCTCTGTTTGTGGCCATCAGTTAAATTGGTTTTTAATCTGCCCGTGTTCAGCAGTGTCTTTCATGGAGGTACCTCCACCAGGCATGACATGCTTGGGGGGGTTCAGGGAGTGGAAGGAAATAAAAGTTGTGCTACAACCAAATACTTCTACATTTAACTGCTACAGCCTGATGCATGCCTGTGCATTTGTGACACTTTTTCAACAGACTTAATGTCAAGATTTTCCAAAATTAACAGTTTTACCCTGTAGAGGAAACTCAAAACATTCATTATGGGCCACCTTCCTTAGGGAAGCCATTCTGATGATATACATCAATGTTTATCCAATTCTTAGATATATTTTGCAAGTAGGAACTGTATCACACTACTTTTTATTTAAATGCTGAAAATAGTTTTATGTTACAATGTTTGGACTTGATGCTCAGGCTCTCACTCCTATAAATACTCCTATCTAAGTAAACTTCCTCTTTTGGCTAAGGAATGTTTATGTCAAGGATCCCTTTGTTGGCCATAATTTTAAACCACCATTTCTGAATATTATAAAACGGGAGATGAAGGGAATTCTTCACGAGAACACATACACATTTCTGTGCGTGCATTTGCATAGACACACACATAAAACCTGCCCTGAGCATTTATGGCTCAGTTACTGGATACGCTTTGCCCGCGATATTTTGCATAAACCGAGCGAAATGCCTTTGAAGGAGCTGGAGTGGAGCTGCCTGTCCTGTGCGAGAGGAAAGGCCAGGGAGCAGCTTGGCAGAGGCAGCTCCCCCGGTGCCAGCAGCCTTTGTGCCCGGGAGAGGAGCTGTGCCCGGCGGGAAGGGGCACCCAAGGCTCTGCTCATCCCCTGGGAACCAGGGCTGAGCTTTGGGGACACACCTGCAGCCTCAGGGCCACCTCAGTGCTGAGTCTGTTTGCAGTTCTTCATTACTGAGGTCATCCTTTGCCCCCTCAAACATGGCCAAGGATTCCCTCGCGGTGTTTCCCAGCACATCTTATGAAAATAAAGATGCTGTGACCCAAAACTCCGGAGAAAAACCAGGGATAAAATCTGGGGATTGCCCGTGGAGCTGCCGACCACCACATGTCCTTCAGCCTCTGTGCACATCCAACACTTTAAATTTCCTCCAGCATGACTTGGGTGGAGATGGAGGGATGGGATTGGATTGGTGTTACCTGAACCTCTAAATGAATCTGTGGAGCCACCCAGCCACAGCATTTTTGAGAGATCCAAGGAAAAACAAGCAGGGAAATTAATTAAATCCTCTTTTACTCTTGCCTTTTAAGATTGGGAGGAGCTCTTTTGCTTTGGCTTTTGTTGAGATTATTGGTGCTGAGACACTTTGTCTTTCACTGCCCAAGGAAGTTTTTGTGGCTCTAAATGCCCACAGGTAGCACAGAACCTGAGCAACCTGGTGGTGATAAGAGTCAGGGAGAGCTCCTGGTCCTAAAATCAGGGATGAGCAGAGAGCCCTGCGGGCATTAAGGCTTGGACACCATGGGAAGAGCTGTGGGATTTGCCAGGATAAATCAGGAGTGCTGTGCCAGCCCTGCCATTAACCTGACCTCGGGTTTGTTCATCTTCCCACAGAGCCTTCAGGGGATTAGGTTTTGTTCTAAAAAACATTGGAGAAATTTTCGTGAGCTTCTCAGTAGTTTTAGGGGTTTTTTTTAGGTTTCTCTGTAGGGTGAGGTGACTCCTCAGACCTAGGAAGGTGCACCACCAGGTGCACACCTTTTATACAAAACCATTTCATACATCCCTCTTGTGCTCTTCTAAGTGGTGCTGGATTCCTTCAGCCCCCAGCAAACACCTCCGCTGGCCCAGAGGGCTTGCCCTGGGAATGGAGAGCTTTAATTAGACTGGATGTCCATGCTAATTAGCAGTGCTGATTGCATTGCCCAGGTTTTCTCCTCAGAAAAACGTGGGGAGGAGGTGCTGGACACAAATTCAGTAGTGAGGCCCTGGAGTGCCCAGCCAATACACGAAAACTCTTTGGATAATTGCCTTTTTTTGGAGAGAAACATGGATGCAATTGAGTTTACCAGATAGTGCCAAGATAACAGATTTCCCTTTTGCCACTGAATTTGTCTTCCTGGCCTCAGTTCTAAACCAATGTGCACTTCAAGTCAGGCAGTCTGGAGACAGAAATGGGGTATGGACAGCACTGATTCCTTTAAATTCATTCTGGTTTTCCCCCTTGGGCTGTTTTTTTGGACAAATATGTAAACACTCCACATTTCTTAGCTGTGTAACACCAGTTCCCTTCAAACTTGGTTGTAGTCTTTCTGATTTGAACCATCTTATTATTGTTTTTTTCTTAAAAATATATTGAAAATTACATTTTTGCTGGACAGCAGCGACTAACGGGCCTCGAAAACAAATGTATATATAATATAGCTTCAGGAAACAGTTCTACAGCTTTGGAGAAGAGTGGCACATTTCAAAATAGGATGGAAATTTTACAGCTGGAGCTTGGCAGCATTTTCAGCCCGTTAAAATCTCCCAAGATCACCGAGATCAAGCATTGTAAAGATGTGCCAGATGATATATTAAATTTTAATCACACTTAAACATAACAATAAAAATTTTCTTTGAATACGCCAGAATTAAGTTTTCAGAGTCAGCTCCTCTGGGAGAAAATCACAATATGCTATTTCTTTATTATTGAATTTCAAATGAAAACTTTCATGGCTCAGTGTCCCACGATTTTGCCTCACTGCTACATAAAATCCAGTTTTGTGCTGGAATGGATTAATTTGTACATTATTGAGAGGGAAGCAATTTTTGCCTGATGGGAAAAATCAGTGTTGGGGAATGTGTTGGAAACGGGGATGGTGCTTCTGCCAAGTGAGGAGAGAAAAGGTGAACAGTGAAATGAAATGTTTTATTGCTATTCTATTGTGTTATACTCACATGCAGTGAGCAGTGGGGACTGGGCAGGACTGGCCAGGCTGCTGAGCCCCTTCAGGGGAGGTTTGACACCAAATTCAGCAGTGATGTCACTGCTCCTCCTGTCCCTGGGGACACAGCGTCCCTACAAGCAGTGACATCCACCCCAAAGGGCTGTGCTGTGACAAACCTTGGCTTTCTGGGAAGGTTTTTTATGAATCCTATTAGAAATCTGGGCTCTTGATGCTGTTGCTTGGGCAAGACAGCTCCTGGAAGCTCCCTGGGTCACAGCAATGCTTCCAGACACCCCTGACCTGGGCTCGTGGGAACTCCTGGAATTCCTACAGATTTTTGGGCCTCCCCATAGCATGGAAAACTCACAATCTGCATTTCTCTTCCTGCCCTGCCAAGCAGAGGCAGGTCCCACTGCTGTACAAAACCTCCTTTCCCTAGGGTGCAGAATCAGTGCCAAAAATGCACATTTCCAGAGCCACCAGCCAGACAGGAACCTGCAGCCACCATCCCTCAGGGCTCACACACGGCACTGGAAGCTGAGTTTCTGCTCCAGGAGCTGGGAATTGGGTGGCAGAAAAGCTGGACTGGGCTGTGCTGGTCCAGCTCTGCCCCAAAAAACAAAGCTCCACACCCGAGTGTGGCTCCTGCAGGGATTTTTGTGGGGAGGCAGCGTTGGTGCCACTGGGGGAGAATGGTGCCAGGTACATCTCCAGAACCCAAAACCGATGAATCCTCTCCAAACAAGCTGAAATTATCCTCATCTCACAACTCCTGGTGGTAGGTTTAATGCAGAGGGGCTGAAGATGAGGCAAGGCTCAGACTTTTCCTCTGCAAGGGGCTGGGGGAAGCAGAATTCCAGTCCTGTGTGTCCCCCCAGTGCTCAGTGGTGGGAGGCAGGAATCATTAACAGTCACCTTTCCCTGTGTCCACATTTTGAAAGATGGCAAATGTTAGGTTCATTAACAAAAATTATTGAGAAATGGACATTTGGACCTATCTTAGTACAGTGCCCTGCCAAACTCAGCTACAGAAAAGAGGACAGCTTTCTTTGCTTCTCTGAATACAAAAGAAATTAATTTTTCTTACTGTCTTTTATGCATATTGATAACACTTTCGAATAAAATTTAAAACAACAGGAATTCTTAGAAGTTGTTTAGTTTAAAGTACCTGCTGATGCATTTGGAGAGAAGAAAAAATACCTGGCACCCTGCAAAGGCTCATCACTGGTACAAATGCCCGTGGATGGCAATTAAGGAATAATTTCAGTACATATAAATTGCTCGGTATTATAGCCTGAAACTTCTAAATGCTTTTAAAAATGCCAAAATCCTAAAAAAACCTGGCTGCAGGAATGCTGTGGTGTCACTCACTGATTACAGTTCTGAGTATTTGTACCTCAATGTCCAGTGAAGCACTTCAATATTCCCACTCAAGGAATTCCTGGAATGCTGCTGTGGAAAGCAGTTAGTCCTTCCTTTTGCAGCTGAGTAGTGAAAATAAATTTCACTAAAATATGAGTGAAACAGCTTCCTAGGATCGAGCCTGAATTTGGGAATAGGGAGAATAAGACCTGAATAAGACCTATAGATAACCCTATGTCTACCTGAGGGTTTAGGGTGGGAGCAAACACTTTGAGAACGTAAAAAAACAATGTAATTTTGTTTCCTAGCTTACTTTTCGGTGCTGAATTCAAGACTTGAGTCACACTGCCAATGTCATGCAACCCTAAGAAATGATTTCCAGTGTTGTGCAGATGAGTGCTCTCCAGGATCAGGAAATTTCAGCAGGGAAATGGGGCTCACTCTGGGAAAACCCAGTTATTCTCCTCCCCTTTGCTCTCTGCATTCTCCTGGCAGCATTCCCAACAGCCCAAATGAGCTAAAAAATGAGGTGGCATCCCAAAACTGAACAACAGCACGGGATCTTGAGGAGCCAAACCCTTAAGGAGCACAACATTCCTGTCAATTAGAACAGAGCTGAGAACTGCAACATAATTTAGCTTTAGTGAAAAAAGAAACAGCCCCAGAGCTGGGTATTGTGTAGTAAAATGAAATTTCAGGAGAGTTGTGCTGGTTGCCTGACTTAGAAGTAACTCAGTAACCCCAATTTGTTGCTGAGTGTGCTCTAAATTCAGGGGGGGGGAAATGAAAAAGCTGAGTTACTTTTATACAAAAAGCATTTGTTGTAATTCTGGGAAACTAAACCTCATCACTTCAAAAAACAACATTCTACACACACTGAGGGGGAGAACAAAACTCGAGCTTAGAAACAAAGATCGAATAATATAAAACAGAGAGCATGAAAGGCTGCCAAACTCTTAATCCTATTAATGTGCCAGCTTTAATCCCAAACTTACTCATTAAAAACGATCTCAGCAATGTGGGGTTCCTTCCGCCCCGAGGAGGGGCCGTGTCCCCCTGAATGGAAATCCACAATAACATCATGTATGTTGTGCTACAGCCTTTGGAGCATAAAGAGGGTGTTATTCTTCAGCTGAAATTAGGCAGATGTCGATTACCAGTCAAATGATGTGGTATCTGAGGCTTGTGAAGCAGAGAGAAATGTTTCTGGTAACACGAGGAGCAGCTGTGAAAACAGCGCAGGAAAATAAAGCTGACCTTGAACAGCATCAGGAAATCAGGGCAGTTTTTAGGTGATATTTAAATTAAAAGAATCCCACACTTCTGTTAAAAATACACTCGCCTCTTCTATTTGAAAGTTTGTAAAAATGAGATTCTAAAACCTCCCGCTCATAAATTGAATGTATTCTTCTAATTAATTAAAAAAAAAAATAAAACCACATCATCTTCTGGTTTAACGAGGAAGCCAAACCTGATCAACTCTTGCCTTTGACATGAGGAATTTTTGCATCCTGAGCCAAAAACACAGAGATGCACAAAATCCTGACCTACCTGAGAGTCCTAATGAGCTTAAATATAGACCTTCCACACCCTGAAAGCCTGGAAGTGTAGTTTGGATGCAGACAAGAACAGTTCTGTGTTAATAAAACCCTACAGAGACACCAAATGCTGCAAAGCATTTACACTGGGAAATAATGCAGTGCAAATTAATTAGAAAATCCTTGGGATCTGCTTTATCAACTTTGAAGGTGTTCATGGGGGTTTCAGTCTCCAAAAGTTTCCGTGGAGTTTTAGTCCAAGTCACAAAATTCCCTGCAAGGCTTTGATTCCTCAGTTACAGGTGTGATCATTTTCTCACCACCCTTATCTCCTCATGCAACTGGAAGCATCACCAGGACTTGGAAATGCTCTTCCATACATTGCTTACATAGAATAAAGGGGAAACCCTGCTACAGCTGCAGTTAAATTCTTCAACAAGCTCTGTGTTTACAGATCCAAACCAGTTGTGTCCAAACAGTTCAGAAAGCTCCATTATTCTTCTTCCTCATGATTCCTCATGAAACCGTGGTTCAGTTGATTTAGTTACTTTACAGAAGCATTTATTGATGCAATGTCAGGAAACAAAACTACAAAGCAGGAAAAGTAAAACTGCCTTTATATCCCAATTAGGCAGAAACATCTTTTGAACTAGAGATTCCTCAAGTTTGGGTCTAGGAGTTGTGGAGGAAGAGTGACAATGCAGACCTACAGATAAGAAATAGATCCTGCAAATCCAGAGAAGATTTTTCCCCACTCACTCAGTGCTGGGCCAGATTTGCTGCTGTTCCTTGTGTTTGTGTCTAGAACTGAGCTTGTCCCACAGCCCCAAACATCTGAGCTCTTACAGACTGGAAATGAAGCTCCTGTTTGCTGCCTTGTCCTTTTGAAAGGTTAATTGATAGATGAGCCATTTGCTAAACACATTTGTTCTTTTTCAGCTGTTCAAAGATCGTTCAAAGAACATTCAGCACTGATTTGTTCTCAAAACAGAAATCAAAATGTTTTAATGTTAGATTTCCACTCCTGAAAGAATCAGGATGAAGTAGCACATCAGCAGGTCCTGAAGTAAACACCCCTCTCTCCCCTGAGGTCTGAAACAACTCAAAGTCTGTGCAATAATTAAGAAACTAAGGCTGCAGAAGAAGGGTTGGAGTCTCCTGGATGCAGAAAGCACCAAAGGCAAAGCCTGTGTGGGACAGCTGCACCCCATGGTTGTGACTGGAGCCACTGGAAAGGCTTCCCAGATTTTTTCCCATGGCAGAGTCTTGTATCCATCCCAGCCCCAACCTGGCAGCACCATCAATAGCTTGGCAGCACTCCAGTGGGAATCCAGGAGTCATTTGTGACCTGGCACAAACGCTGCCTGAACCACCCTGACACATCTTCAGCCTCCATCCTGAGACTCCACTTCCAGCCTCCCCCTGCCCCAGGGCTGGCATTCTTTTGGATAAGAATTAAAAAACCAAATGGTTTATCCATATTCAAAGGGATGTTTGGAGCTGTTTCCAGAGGTGGTGATGGTGGCCAGCAAGTGTTGGTTAAAAATCCCCCAACAAAGCCAGTCGGAGGTAAAACACTTGGGCACCCATGGCAGAGGTGGAGCCGACTGGAAGTGTCCCAGTAAATTCATAACAAGCAGATTCTGGAAGATCCAATTAAATAGGAATTAGTTTGCACAAGGCTGCTTATTGTAAATAAACATAAGGATGCCACCACGTTGAAAAGCAGTAAAAAGTAGGAGAGCTTTTGCAAGGAGTACAAACCTTTTTCATGCAACACAGACCAACTCAAAATATGTGAAATGGAGTTACAGCACTAGCAGAGCCTTTTTTTTTTTTGGACTCAGACTAGAGAAAAACGAAGTGGGAACAGGATAAAAAATATTGGCATTTTCATGAGAGTGTAGCTGGCAAATCCTTCAGCATGGGCAGAAAAATCCAGAATATTTGCTGTTCAGGGACTCGCTTTGGAAAGGTCTCAAACAGTTCATGTTAAAGGCAATTTATTGAGCCACAGCATCACCCTGGTGGCACTGGCAGGGATGGCTGCTCATGGCAGAAAAGGTCCCTGCTGCCAGGGATCTGTGGAATACACACAGACATTCCCAGAGATTTCAAATGACTGAAACTTCCACCCCTTCCAAATGACTGAACTTCCACTTCCACCCCTGCTGGAAGCCAACATGTGCAAATCAAATACTGAAACACAAAGAAAACAAAACCTTAATTCTCCCCCAAACTGTCTCTAAAATTACCTGCTTTAAAACTACCAGTGTGCATGTAAATTACTCCTTTTAAAACATTATTTTGTGTCAATCAGTTGATAACTTTTGCCTCCTTGCATTAGTGATACCTGTGAGCTCCAATTAGTTACAACCTTTGTTATCAGTGCTTCTTTTTTCCTCTTGTGTGCATTCTGAGAAATTATAATAGTTTCCATACACATGAATATTTAAGCAAGTTTATTTGCTCTCTTCATTGGTGAGAATCAAAACTTTACCATAAGCCAACGTGGTGAGTGAATCTCTGACACAACTGAACAATTCAGCATGTTTAATTAATTAAAAAAAAAAGAGGAAAGCAGAGTGGCAGCGCTGGACAGATGGGACAGTTGCTCTAAATTATGGAGGAAGACTCTTACAACCTCTTGCACAATTTAGAGGTTTTGTGGGCAATATGAATCAGCAGCCAATTAAATTAAACCATGTTTAATTTGAAATTCTATCCAAGAGAGCTATTCTACCTTTTCTATCCTGTGCAATGTTGCTTTAAGGGGGATTCCTTAAATTTGGTCTGTTGTGGCAAATTCTGTGCAGATTCCTCTTCTTTTTTGAGGCTGATCATTCACTCTCCTTGCCTGCTCTGTTCACTTCCCTGCAAGGAAAATTAAGTGTCTCAAATGTCCAGTTCCCATCTAGAGAATATTTTTTGTCATTCTGTGTCCTGAAACCCAAGTGTTCCTCACTGTTCTGGGTTCCTTGGCAGCTCTGATAGCATTTCTTGCCATTATTCTCCTCCAAGAGACCACGAGTGGACCACAATACATTGGGTTAAGCTTCTGTGGCCTCCAGACACAAAGGAGGTCAATGAATAATGTGGTCACGCCCTCTCTCCCGAGTTTTTCTTGAACTCCTTGCATTATTTTACCAAAACTTGGCTTTAGGTGACTGCAGCAGATGGGATTCTGCTCACAAACTTTAAGTTATTTTGCTTTCTGGTTGTTCACATTTAAATTCTCAGCCAGGTGGAGATGCCTGACTTCAGCTGGGGGCAAATGTGAGCTGCAGGGGTGAGTTTGGTGGCCAGGCTGCACACAGAAATTCCCTCTGGAGCAGCTCTGGTGACGGGAGGAAGGAATTGCAGCTCCCTTCTGGGATGTCCATCTTCATCTCTGGTCTCCTGCTGAACCCTCTGAGTTCATTCACTGCCCAAAATGAAGATGGGCACTGCTGAAAATCTCCTTATCACACTTGTCCCCAGCCTCCTCTTGCAGAATACAAATGTTAGCACCTGTAGCGACATTTAATTAAAAAATAAAATCCCTTCTTCCTTAACCCCACAGTAACCCCTGAAGGAAATCACCACCCTTTGGCTGAGAAAATTCCTTAGTGGAAAACTCTTGTCTGCAGCAAAACCTGTGGCACCACAAACACTGCACTGGGGGATTTCTGAGTGGTTTATCCCAATATTCAAATGAAAATCATCAGTATTACACCATTGATTAGCTAAAGCAGAGTTCTGGGAGCTTCCCTTCCATGACTGCGAAATAAAATGTAGAAAGTACATTTAGTAAATGTAGAAAGTTATTATTCTATTTTCTATAAATTAGAAACATCATTATATTCAATAAATTATTCTAGTATTCTAAATTCTATTATTCTAATATTCTAAATTCTATTATTCTATTATTCCAAATTCCATTATTCTAATATTCTAAATGCTATTCAATTATTCTATTATTCCATTATTCTATTATTCTATTATTCTAAATTCTAAATTCTGTTCTATTATTCCAAACCACTGGACCTGGAACTTTTACAGCTCCAAACCCCCCATGTGGACTCTCCTGGATGTTCTTTTGACAAATTCTCTCAGAGTATAAGCCCAAGACACCTCAGAGGCACTGAGTCATATTCCAGCCTTGTTTGAGTAGCCTGGGATCAGAACTGCTGCAGGGCAGGCAAGGAGCAATGGAACAAGAATTATTTCCATGTCTGGGGCAGTGGGATTCCTTCTGGATTTATAAAATATATTTGTAAAACAGTGTTGGAGCTCACAGAAGTGTTGCAATGAGGTAAAATCCTCTTTCAGTAACTTATTTTGAGGAAAAAAAAGAGTCTAAGTATCCACTTTTGAGGGAATACAAGCCCTCTTCTCCCCCACCCCCCAAAAACCATCACTTCTGGACAAGAAGAGCTTTTGAACTGAGTTTGCATAAACTCAAAGCCTCTGTGGCTGGAGCTCCAGCAGTTGTCACTGTGGGATTCTCCTTTTACCAAAATCCTGGGTGTGATCTGGGAAGTGGAGAGGTTTATGGAGAAAGTTTTAAGCTCCTGCACCCCAGAGAGGAAAAAAAGTTCTGACATAGATAGATAGATAGATGGATAGATAGATAGATAGATAGATAGATAGATAGATAGATAGATAACAGAAATTTGAATTAATCTTACAGCAGAAACAGCTGCACATTGTGTTTGGAAGTGCTTCCCTTTTGGGGAAAGGACAGATTTTTACAGAGAGAAGTTAATTCGAATATAATTAAAATGATGTACATTTTAGGATGATGTACCTGCATATTCTGTGTCCACAGCTCTGCTACATTTCACACTGCACCCTCTGGCTGCCATGGCAGTTCAGAAAACCACGTTTTGGGTGGTTTTTATCTCTATTTAGATGCCATCCTCAGTCCAACCATGTGACAGCCACACACTTTTATTTTCCTCTCCCTGTGCCATTCATCCCTTGGCCCTTCAAGCAGGAGCATCTTTCAGCAGCTTCACTGAAGTGCCAGACATCAAAGGGACAGGCAGGAAGAGGGGCTCAAAAATCACTCCTTATATTTTAGGTAATTAAATTAAATGAAAGGGCTAAACTGAGGCTATAAAATATAAGAGAAAAACAGAGCTTCGTGAGTTATGGTAATAACTTTTCAGTAGCTTACATCTTTTCCTGTCAACATGGTTTTTGATGTCTCGTTTCAAGGTTTTTGCAGCTGTGAAAAGCTGATTCTGATTATAAACTCATGAGAGAGGAACTCAACTTTCCTGAGTTCTTGAGAGGAAGATTGCTTGGAAGAGATGGAGATCACATTTCTATTCACAGAGCTCCAGTGTAGCCTGTAAAAAACCTGAAGTGAACTGGAGGCACAACTGAAAGAGATTCTTCCTCAATATGCCTATATGTATTTATATATTTATATATTTAATTTGTATCTTTATATATTTGATATTTTTATATTTTTACATTCTTATATTCTTATATTTTTATGTTTAAAACAAGAACGCACATAAGGATTTATATATCATATATAATTTCTTTTTCTCCTATCTAGCAATATCTTAAATATCTTCCTAGATAATTACTTTTCACTATGCAGTTCCTGGTACTTAACAGATACTGGGGGAAAAGACATCATTTGTTCATTAGTTTTTACCTTCTTACCTCCTATTTCTTAGGGTTATAAAGTTTATCTGGGGATAAACTCCACTTTCTTTTCCTTTGTGAAGAGTAGTAAAGTAAATTTACTAAAAATCTACTAAAAAAGAGTAGTAAAGTTGATTACTTTAGCTGAGGAAAGTTGCCCATCTTCAAACACTGGACTCTGAAAAGCAGTTTAAGGAGGATAATCTCACCACTTGTTTAAATACAGCAGTATTATATAAAATATGAAATTATTTAATAACACCAACTTGTAACAATGACAGCAATTCTCTGCTCAACAGTTTTCCCTCTGTTATTGCTTGAGACGTAACTCAGAGTCTAAAAAGGACAATATTTTTAGGGAATATATGAATTTCAGTGGACAAAGTGCAAGGATTTCTCTGGATCCCAGCCCTGTCCATGCCTTGGGATGAGCCCTGCAGGGACTGCCCAGTTCTCTGTGTCCTCTCTCCCTTCATTCCCATTGCTTCTGGCACTGTGGTGAAGCAGAATCCATCTCTGGGCAGGGAATTTCCCCAGCATAAGGAAATAAATAAATTAGTAAATTAATAAAACACTTCCTCAGGATCACAAACATCTCTAACACACAAGGTGATGGCACAGATTATTTACAGGTGTTAATTAGTGTAGCTAATTACAGAAGGAACTCACCTAGGTTTGGGAAAGATGCTGTTAGTGCCCAACTTTGTGCCCTTATTGCACAGAAACACTTTTGTGTTGTACAAACCCTGACACTTTTCTCCTGACTGTATAAACACAAATAAATCAAATGATAAACTAAATATGTCCTGCCTTTTACCCAGTTAAAATCATCTTCTGCTGGTGTACAAATGGCTGGGAGAGGTTCATTGTTATCCAGGAAAGGAGGAGGGAATATATTCTCAACACATTTCTAATCCTGAGCGCCCAAGGGCTGAGTGTTCTCTGGTAACTCAAATTCATTTCCTTTCAGTTCACTCACCTGAGACAACCTCCAGCTGCAAAGTGGGGGATAAAAAATGACATTTTATCTAAGTTGCACCCTGCACAAAATCTCCACCCTCCCACTGAAATGTTGGGAGTTTGCATTTTCAGTGCAGGACGAATTTGGAATTGCTGGCACTGGAATGTGGAGCCTCTGTGTGTGTATTCCATACATGCAAATTCCTCATAAGGAAGCAATAAGTGCCTGACAGATAAAATGACATTATTACTGAACAACCAGAGGCTGTTCTCACTGGCACAGAGAGGCCAAGCCAGCCGTGGAACACTTGAAACCATGTCCTGAAAAGAAGTTGCAGACTCGGAGGAATCCTGAGCCCCAACCAGCCCTGAACCACGAGCGAGGAGAGGGAGATGGCCTGGCCCAGGAATGCTCCTGCAGGAAGTGCTTGTGGTTAAAAACAGAAGCAACCACATGAAGCAGAGGTTTGAGGAGACAGCTAGACGACACTGATTGCAAAAAAATATTAGTGCACAGAAAAGGGGAAAAAAAAATAAAAAAGAAACCCAAAAAAGGATGAAAAGGCCCCAAAAGATCTGAATCTGGTCTCAGGAGAATAGAAGGGTAAAACCCAAATAGCTAAAAATTTAGACAATGACACTTTTTTACTGTTAAAGAAAAAAAAAAATCTCAATTTGCCCTCCTTTGCCATCTGGAATCTTTCTCTTACACAAACAAATGAATGAAACACACACAACACAAAAAAATACTTCTCATTTTCTTCCACACTCCCAATCAAAGATCTCTTCATGACAAACCCCAGGACGTTGACACTTTCAGCCTTGCACAACCCCATGGAGAGCCCTGGAGCTATCAGGGACCATCTATAAAGTTCCTCTCCTGTGCTAATTAGTGGAATTCCATAAAAATATGGAAATGCACAAAGTTTCAAGGCTAAAAAACGCGAGGGGGAATGCAGTTGTGATTATCCTACACTGAGTAGGCAGGAAAAGATTTCCTGCACATAAACCATGATAATAATGTTGTTTTCTCAGCTCTTTCCCTCAGAATTGAGCAGATTCTTTAATGAGAAAACCTCTTTTTTTTTGGTTTGTTGGGGTTTTTTTAATTTTTTTTTTTTTAAGGAAGAGATGATGCAAAGGAGAGCATCTCAAAACAAAACAACACCATCCTAATTTGCAGAGCACACACAACCCACAGCACTTTTCCCCTGGAAGGAGATCAGAGCACTGCACACACAGAGTTCATTTGTGGCATTGCTCACATCCGAGGGTGATTAAAGAGATGCTGCCACTTGCCATGTGAAATGAGGAATCTGCTGCTCCTACTAAAACAACTCTTTCCTCCCAATAAGTTTAAAATGCTCCTAAAAAAGGGGATTTAAGTGGCTCAGGAGGAGGGAGCATGGTGCCAAGAGAGAGGATGGATTTTGGGAGCTGCAGGCATCTGCTCCACCTCGGTTATTCCACCTCGTTTGCTCTGCTCATTAGTGGGGAAATGGGAATTGCCCAGGGTTAGGTGGCACTGACCTGTACCTGTCTCAGTCTGCGTTTCCTATTCCTTTCCTTTAGTTGTGATGTTAAATATGATAAAAATCAAGTCAATCTAGCAAAGAAATGAGGGGTTTTTTTGGGGGAAAATGTGATTTTGATGTGAAAAATTGCACTCTGGCCTTTGCCAGTGTCTCTCCACAGGCACAGACTCTCTGTTCCAACCCAGGAGCTGCAGCTGTGGCCCTCCAGAATGCAGCAAAAATGGGGCTCTCACTGATTTTGGGGGATAAAATCCCCAGAGGAGTTTTGGCCACATGTCATATTCTCACAACCACTGTGCCAAAGAGCCCTGGTGTATTTTAAACATCACATGCAAGTGAGATGCCTCAAACAAGGAGAGGGGGAAAGAATTCATCTCTTCTCCCATAAAATCTCCTAATTTCCTTGATTAAAGAGCAGGAAATAAATTAAGTACATCCAAACAGGGAGTGATGGGTTTCTCCAGGTTAAGACAGCTAATGGTGTGTTCTGTTAAGCCTCAGAAAAGTGAATATAAGACTTTTCTTCTGATTTCATGCATGAAATCAATTCTTTCATCTTGCCTGGCGCAGGCTTTCAGGGTGTTGCTTCAAGTCTATTTATTTGATCAACAATTCTGTCATAAACAGCAGTGTCCCTTTCCTCTGCTTGCTGATTATAATGATGGGTGTTTTGTCAAATCTTATGGGATTCAACTCTTCCAGAGATTTTGATGGACAGTTTTTGTCAAAACTGAGTGGTAACATCAATCAGGTTTCCAGATTCTTGGGAATTCAGATTTACATCACAGACAGCCCACTTACTTTTGTTTTCAGGAGCTCAGGTGGTGTTCTTATGGTAAAATCTTCAAAATCTACTCGTAGCTGAAGTGTCAATGCTGAAATCTATCGATGTAATTTTCACTTTTGCTTGCAAAATTGGGCATCTGCTCATTTGCACTTAAATATCTCCCTCTCTCTCTCTCTCTCTCTCTCTTCCAGTGATCCGAGCAAAAATATCCAGTGAAAAGGTGGTTCCTGCCAGTGATGATCCCCTTGATACCCACAAAATGATCCGGTATGAAATCAAACAAATAAAGGTACATGGAATCACTCAGCTTTTTTGAAGTTCAATGCTGATAACCTCTGCATATTTCAGCCCAATAAAATTTAGCCCAAGTTGCTGGGAAGGTGGAAAAGGCTCCAGCTGCCTCCAGAGTTAGACCTAGAGGAGCTGAACAGAATAAATCCATCAGGAGGGATGGAAAAAGGGAAAGAAAGGAAAAAGAAAAGAGAAAGCTGTTCTGACATTCAGGAGGTTTTTGCTAAATAATGATCTTTTGATGAGGAATTTTGTTATCGATGATTTATGAAGGCTCCAAAAAAACGTGCTTCACTCTGTGGGTGGTGTCAGCACATCTGGTTTTGGAGGATTCCTGATCACCTGAGCTCTGATGGTGAGACAGATCCAAACTTCCCAACCAGAGGGGAGCATTTCCAGCTGGGAGAGCAAGCCCTGTGTCCATTGTGAACAGGGATATTTGCAGGGCAGGAGTCCTTCCCTCGTACTCACATAAACAAAATTCCACTTGTGTGAATGTTGCTGGGGAAGCAAAGACCCAGAGATAGATTCAGAACCTCACAGGATTTTTCCACTGCTTGTTCAGCTCCCATAGGGAGATATATGCATTAATCCAAGTGAAGAAGACATGTCTTGGTGCCATTCTAGGCGCTGTTAAACTCTCACTGATGTTCAAATGATCATGGTTTACCTTTTTCTGGAATGCACGAAAAGTAATCTCTCTAAATTAAAATGTGTGAGTGTGCACAGGGGCTTTGATTTGGTTGGTTGGTTTTCCAGGTGGCTTCATCTCTCATTTTTCACTGAATATTATTTTAAAGTATTTACATTTAAAATATGAACTATAAACCATAAACATTTTATATTTTCATTTACCGGGAGCACTTAAGATAATTATGAATGGCTACATGCTTACAAAAGAAAATTCAATTATTCATAATTTATCCACTGATACAATCCCCTCACAGGAGTTTAACTTGGAAAAATCTGTGGTAAACAAGAATACCTCAAATTATTCACAAGGATGGTTATCACACATGACTTCTGTTAGGGTTTTACAGCAATGTTTACAAGCCAGCCTTTACCTTGCTGAAACAAACCCCAAAGCTCTTCACCATCTGCCACTTTCTGTCTTCTTAAATATTAAGGATATATTCAAAAGTTTCTTTACAGAAATAAGAATATCAGTGCCTGAGAATTCCCTTTCCTCCCACTGGCACTTTAATGTTCTGCTGCTACTCTGCAACACTTCACTAACTTGACAGAAATGGAAATTATCTCATACCTCAGCACAAACATGAGAAATCTGATTATTTTCAGTCCGTAATCCCATTCTTTAGCACCTGCAAAATCTCTGAAACATATTTGTGTTTTAAAGCTTCTTGGGAGTTTCTCCCTAATTTTCACCAGAGGAGGCCTGTTCAGAACTCAGGCAGCAGTTAAGAGATGTTTATTTAATTCCACCCTGGTTCAGAGGGCAAGTCAGCCAGGCCTGGACAGAGCAGAGGTGTGGTGTTTAGTGAAAGATGCTTTACATCATCACAGACAAGCTCAGACTAATAGCAGAAGGGTTGTGACACCTCCCACCCCTCAAATCCTTCCTTCTGAGCAGGGGGGGTCAGGACCAAGCCCTGCCCTGCCTCAGAGCTCCCTGATCCAGGCAGGGAGGGATTTTGGGAAGGATTTTGGCTCGAGAAGAGGAGCTCTGTGACCTGCCCACCCTCTATGGGGTCACCTGTGGCCCCAAAATAAACCCAGCGAGTTGGCTGTGCCTGGTGAACCCCACAGGAGTGACAGGGATGGAAGGCAACTTGTGACATCCCAATATTATATATATATATATAATATGACCAGAATACAACTGGTAGGTGGCACAGAGGTAGAAATGAAACCTGCTGCACAGTGACTGAGGGCAGAGCTTGATGCCACCATGCCTCCCCTCAGATGACAGCATTTTGAAGGGTTTAACCCTGTGAAAGGGGAGAATATTCTCTGCTCACTCTTCCCATCTTCTCCCAGGGGATGCTGATGGCTCCTCCTGGTGATTTCTCCTGATGATTCCTCCCAAGTTTTCCTCCTGGTGGTTTCCTCCTGATGGTTTCTCCTGGTGGTTCCTGATGTTGTGCAGCCCTACAAACCAGGGGTCCTTTGGGTGTCCAGTGGCACTGACCACAGGGCTCAGGACAATCCAGCCCAGGAGCACACACAGGGCAGGGGACAGGCCAAGAATTCACTTTATATCCCATAGCAGGGTAAAAAACCAGGCTCTCCAATCGTCTCCTTTGAGCTGTACAATTCACTCATGGTCATCACCTCAGTGTGCATTTTGGGGAGTGTTTTTAGGCCACTCAGATATTCACATTTCCCTCATCAATCCTCCTCTCTTGGGGAGGGAACACAGAACTTTGGAGGTTATGTTTGACTGTAACATTCAGCACAATGCTGCTGCTTCTCTGCTCTGCTGCTCTCGGGGCTGTCGAGCTGTTCCATTAGTGTGGATGGCTTAAATTCTGCTTCTCTTATTTTAAATCCAGTGCATTAGGCTTAGCATTAAAATGACGCTGTTCCAGACAGAAATATTCGATATTATTTTGACATTCATCGTCAGAAATAAAAAAAAAATGATAACAAGGGGTTTATTCATTTTATAGGGATGGGTTGGCATGTCAAGAAGCCATGAATGTTTTCTACAATTGCTTTTTTCTTGCAATATTTCCAGCATTATATTAAAGAGAGACGATAATATGTGATTTATATGCAATTGAATTGTAACTGCCTTGGTCATCACACTCGTTGTAAAATCTTAAAGCCACGTGCTGGTGTTGGTTACACCCCTCAGGAGGACAGGGACAGTGTCTGTACAGACTTTAGCAGCAGGTTCACATCTCTCCATCCCCCAAATCCTCACCCTGTTTTCCTACCCCAATAAAGCCCCACCAGGAGCTCAGGTGTACGTGGAGTCTGCATCAATGCAGAACCAAATTCAACCACCTTATCCCTTTATGGAGAAATATCCACGCTTTTAGGAGATGGGAGGATATGGCTGAGAAGATTAAATATGATTTACTGAGTTAAGCACAAGATTATAATCTTCAGAAATGCTGTAACAACTATGTAGGTCAAAACCAGAGATAAGTCAGAGAGCAATTTCAAAAAAAAAACCCCAAGCAAGCAACCAAAATACCTGCAAAAAAACAAACACCAAACTCGTGGAAATATTAACCAAATCTCCATTATACATTGCTATGGATATTTAGGGGTTTTTATAGCTAAATCAAGGTCTGCACAAAGCCTCCAAAGTTGAGATGAAGGGCTGAGATATCCATGGAAAAGCTGCTCCCTACAATCCCCTGAAGGTTTCTGGATGTGGAGAGAGCTCGAGGCAGAGGCCACTTGCAGAGCTCACGTGGTGGCCTCATCCCAGACACATTTCCCTCATCATTGTGGAGCTTTTCTGTGATCTCCACTGCTGCTTTGGACAGGGTGCCAGTTTGGTTTGTGTTTTGCTCTGGCTGGGCCTGTTTGTTTTCTTTTTTTCTCTCCAAAATATTTCCAATCCCATCTAACATTTTTGGACCGGCGGCGCGGTGACAGCAACGTTGGCTTTTTTCCCCTCCATAAACAAGCCTTCAGAAAAACCAACACATTACAGCGTATTTTCTAGTGGCCTGTGCTGTTTAAATCTCCTGGGAGGGCTTGAGGAACACAAACACATTTTCCAGGGACAGCAGCTGCAGGCTGGGAGAGCTGTGAGCCGCTGCCATTGTCCCCAGCTGTCAGCACGTGGCATGATGTCACCGGGCTGCTGGTGGCACACGAGGTGATGACAGCAGCCACGAGCAGCACCTTCTGCTCCCTCCTCGCTGTGTCTGAACACAGCCAAGCTTGTCTGGGGCTTTTAGTGGCTCATTTAAGGTTTCTTCTCGGGGTTGGAACTGCTGGTTGAGGGGCAGCAGGTCTGAGAACGGCGCTGACCCCAAATCTCTCCGTTTTGGGGCTGTAAATCCTAAGGGCTGGGTGAAGTTTTCCAGCAGTTATTTGAGGAGGTGCCACTGGTGAGAATTTGGGATATGGAAAACCACTTTTCTTTAGTGAGCAGATGTGGTGCTGACTCCTTAGTGGATCATAGAGAGATCCCAGCAGAAGGCTGGAGAAAGCAATTCCTTTTTTAACTCGTCTCGAAATGCAACACTTACTCCATTTCTACAAGGGACCTTCTGTGGGTTCCCAGGAGAAGAATGTAAATAATGAAAGATGTTTTGGTAAAGTGCTCTCCTTGACCAATGAAAGAGGTTTGTCTTTGTTTGTTTTCATATTTGTGAGACTGCTGGAGACACACAGACACAGTGACACGAGGAGACAATCCTCCAGCTAACACAGCTGGAAAGAGAAAAGGTTTCATCCCTGTTCTTGATGTAAATAAAACCTTCTGAAAAAAAATTCTGTGAAGATGGAGTCATTTTGTGAACAGGCCCTAGCTGTTGGGACCGCATCCTTGCCACAAGCAAATATGAGAGCAGTGCTCAGAAAATGCTCAGTTCCTCAGCAGGTTTAGTGCCCCAGGAGACACCAACAGCTGCAGTGAGCAAGAGAAAATTCCCCACAGGAATACACCGAGAAATATTCACATTTGGGTTGAGGGGAATGCTGCCTCTGCATTGCTCCTTGAATGGAAGATGCCAGCAGAATATAAATTGAAGAGAAAGTTTTAACAATCCATCAAGTGCACTGAAAAAGCACATTGTAAAAGCTATCACTTAAAAAAAATGAAGACCTACCTAGTTTCCTCCTAAAACTATTGGATGTGTTTCATTAAGTGTAGAGAAAAAGTCCAGTTGTTGGAGTTTTCTCACATTAATTCAGACCTTGGAGCCTTTTTTGGAGAGACTCACCCTGTATCTATTCCAGCTCTTGTATGCAACTGTTTTTTCATGCTTGTTTTCCATTACTGACTCTCTGTTTCTGATCATTTTCAGATGTTTAAAGGATTTGAAAAGCTCAAGGATGTCCAGTATGTCTACACCCCTTTTGATTCCTCACTCTGTGGAGTGAAACTAGAAGCCAACAACAAAAAACAGTATCTTCTAACAGGTAAAATGGGACACAATTAATGTTCCTGGAAATCCAGGAGTGACTGCTTGGAGTGAATTTGCTAAAATATGCTAAAAAGAATGCACTGTGTACTAAATGCAAACACCATGGGATGTACAAATTGTGTTCAGCTGTAGTTACAGTGTGATCTTACACGCTTCCCATCCTTCCTCCAGCAAACTTAGAGCAGTTCCAAAGGAAGTGAAGGTCAATAATGATATAATTAATAAAGAGAAGGAATTTTGATTCAGTATTTGCAATTATTACTCGATTAAAACCAACAGTACTGATTTTCCCAGGAATGCAAACATGAAAAGACAAACATGTGCCTGTGTGGCTGCAGGTCTGGGCTTCCAAGTAACCACAGGTTTTTCTAGAGAGTCCTAAAATCCAGTTTAACCTAACCCCTGGCAGGCAGATTATCAACATATTTTGAAAAATATCCTTCTTCAACCTTTTACATCTATCCGGAATTCATTCAGAATTCTCTCCGTTATAATTAATTTTTTTTAAAGTTTAAATTATGACTAATTTGATGCAATTAGTTAAAAACTTCAGGCATCCTTACACTTTTGTTCTGATGTTCAGGAAACATTTTTATTATCTCTATTTTTTGTGCGTTTTCTGTGCTGCAGGCCAAATTTTAAGTGATGGCAAAGTGCTCATCCATTTGTGCAACTACATCGAGCCGTGGGATGACTTATCCTTGTCCCAGAAGAAGAGCCTGAACCAGAGATACCAGATGGGCTGTGGCTGCAAGGTGAGTGCAGAGCAGGACAATATCTGCTCTCTTTTACACATTTATTGACATTTTGGAGCATGAGTTCAAAGTGTTGCCTTTCCCTGGTCTTAAAATTAAAACCAAAATGTGGTTTATAGGGAAAAGGGATTTTTACCTTGGTATTTATTTAAGGATCTTTGGGTGCAGCACTTGGTCCAGGTGGAATGCCCCGAAATGCACACACCACCTTCTTATACACCGAAATGCACACAATTATAGGCCTTGCAAAATTAACATATTTATCAAAGATCCCCCAATGAGAGGCTGGAGTGAAGCCCTCGTTGTGAGGAACCTTCCCCCTGGCTGGGCCTGTCTGAGGTTCCAAAATGTGTTCTGGAGAGGCCCTTGGTGTCTGGGGCTCCCAGGATGTTTGCTCTCCTGGTTTAACGGTGCTGTGGGGCTGAGCTGAGTTATCAGCCTTGGGAAATTACAAATATATGGGCTAAAAGCACTGAGAATACATCAAACTGTATAAGAGGGGCATAAAAGAAAAGGCAAAAGATGCTGCTGGCATGGAGAGGAAGCTGCAGGGTGCTGACCGAGCTCTTTGCCCCCAGATCACCACGTGCTACATGGTGCCCTGCTCCATCACGGCCCCCAACGAGTGCCTGTGGACAGACTGGCTCATCGAGAGGAAGCTCTACGGGCACCAGGCCAAGCACTATGCCTGCATCAAGAGGAGTGATGGCACCTGCAGCTGGTACCGGGGGGGACCTCCCCCCGAGAAGGAGTTCATCGACATCAGCGAGCCTTGAAAGGGCTCCCTTCCTAAAAAAAAATAATAAAATATATATATAAAAAAAAAAAATCCCTTGGAGGCTGATTCCATCGGAGCCCTCAGAGCTTTGAAGTGCCCTGGTCTCCTGTATCTGTCTCTTAGAAACAAACAGCAGTTTGTCCTGTAAAGAGTCTGTGGGGTTGGCACTCGAGCAGGACCAGGGACAAACCTCCTGGAGGTACCTGCTCTGCTCTGTTTCGCTTTGCACAGAGGGCTGGCAAGGCTCCTCTGTGTCCCTCCAAGGCATAGCAGGTTCCCTTTTGCCAATATGAATGTACAGGAACAAAAGAATTGCCAGAATTTTGCCCCCCTGTTTGATAACCTGCAGATTAAGACCTCCCCGTGTTTTTATTCCAAATCTTTCCAATGAACTAAGGAATGTTTTATAGAACTATTTTTTTTTTTCTGTATGAAAGTCTTGGATACAAAAGAATTATTGTACAGTGTATATGTAAAGTATTATAACAATGTGCTATTAAAAAAAAAAAGATTCACGAATATTTCCTTATCTGTTGAAACAAGTTGAACACTTCTGTGATTAAAACAATCTGTGCTCCATATTTTGTATGTTCCTTATGTCCCAGCTTCCTTTATACACAGAGTTGTAGCTTCCATTGATAACTAAGTTAAGAAACAGTCTTGATAATCAAAACCCCTCTCCCAAGTCAGCATTTCTATGGCTAGCCACACCTTGCTGAAGGAAAAGCCAGATGTTTAATGCTTCAGCATTCCATGGAACAAATTCCAAGCCCAAATGATGCTCAGAATGACAAAAATCATGACCATCCTCATGGCAGCTGCAGCCCTTAACCCCTCCCAAAATACATGACCAGGTATTTGTACCCCAGCACTACGAAAAGCCTTGGCTTTAAAGCCTCATGTGGAAATACATGCCATAAATATTGCATAACTTACACTGCAAGCCATCTCTGGAAGCTCCCAGATATTTGACCCCGTTTAAAGTGCTTTAATTGTTTCTCATTTGTGAACACCCACCCTACTCTGTCCTAGTGAATTTGGCTCCTTGTGAACTCAGGCTACAGGAGGGTTACACACTTTTGACCTGCAATGTTTTTAGTGCCCTAACTTTCCCGAAGTGATGACTGGAGTTAGTAACTAATGCCTCACACACCTATTAAAGCTTACAAAAATAACTCAATTGGCAGTGGTGAAACCTGGGGAGAGGCAAATGCCAAAGGTCAGACTGTTTGTATCCCAGAAACCAGGGAGAGCCCTCAGGCAGGATGGGAATCTCCAGCAGCTGATATTTCTGACAGATTTTAGTCTCTCCAGTGTTCTCCATTGGATTTCTCTCCCAGGCAGAGATTCTGCTCTTCTCCCACGTGAGCTCGTGTGGTGGGATCAGCTCTGTTTCAAGGGCTCACCAAACATTTTTGAGGTCCCAGCCAAGCCCAGAGCCAGCACATGAAATTCAGCATGTCCTGTGTACCTCAGGACACACCAGACACATAACAAGTACTTGAAGGAAACCCCACTGCATAAATTATTTTTTTGTGTCACATTTTCGTGTCTCTTAAAGTTCCTTTTGATGACAGGTTTGGAAACACTCTCCTGAGAAAAAAATATTGACTTTTTCTGTGACTAAGTTTATACATTTCCAGTGAAATGCAAGGCCAACAGGAAAGCAAGTCATTATTCTTTGAGGAATAAGTGTCCCATAATATAGAAAAGCCAACGTTTCACCTGTGATTTGCCATAAATCAGTCTGGCTCTGTTAATCTACAACCCTAAATTAAAACCATGTATATGTGCTGCCAAATGTAAAGCCCAGCTTATTTTCTGCTTTACTCAAGATGAACCAAAATTTTCCTAACACTAATGATTTGGACCATAGACTTACACAAATGAAATAAAAAGAATAAAAAAAGCTACCTTTCTTCCAAAAAAAAAATTGATATTGCAGCGACAATATTGGCAGAGCTATTTACTGACAGTGCTGGGCATTTATATTACTAATTTTCAGAGAGATTTGAAGCCAGGCCTTATTTCCTCATGCAAGATCAAACCAATTCCTGGAGAAGCCCACAGAGCTCAATAAGCACAAAGGTTAATATTCAATATAAATTAATATTCAATGGTTAATATTCAATAGCAGTCCTGCAGCATTTGTCTCCATTCTGATGGGCTGGTGCCTCTTAGGTAACACTCTGCAGCAAACTGATATTTTCTGTTTTTTAACTCACCAGAGCTCTGCTCCTACTTCAGTTTTACACCTCAAACTCAACTCACCCAGCCCAGATTGCCTTCTCTGTGCACCTTGCACAAATAAATGCTTTCTCTGGTATTTATGGACAGGCTGTAATACAAATTGTGTGCCACAATCAGTTTTAGAAACATTTTCTATTTGTCCTGCCATAAAATATCCCACACGAGGTATTTCACATTTAAGATCTGTCTACTTTGATTTCTGGCCGAGCATAAATCTGCCCAAACTTCCCACAATGGATGGTACAAAAGTTATTTTATTTTTCCTTCATATCAATAAATATGGCAAGAAAAGCTTTACAAAAACCCCTCTCAGAATGAGATTTTATTTTCCCTGAGGAAGATCCTGAAAAGGCTTGACTACAACCTGGCATTCTGATTAAGTTACTTCCTTATCAATATTTTTACTGTAGTAGCATTGATATACTATCAACAGAAATGATTTTTACAACACATTTTTACCCCCTGAAATTGTGTTTGTGTTATATGGGAGGATAGAGCAGAAATGCAGCCTGGCACAACATTTAATTTGAAAAGGACTCACTTGAGTTTTGATAAGAGCAGGGAAGAGAGAAGGGAGATTGTATAGGTGAACAGAGAAAAAAACAGCACCTGGAATATTTGCTGGTGTTTCCTCCACATTCCAGTGAAGTTTTAATTAAATTGTTCAGCAATTATGTTGAAAAAGCCTTGTTGGTTTTGCCTCCAACAGCAGAGGTGGGAATGCAGTGAAACAAAGGGAACTAATTAGTGAGGGAAAGGCTGGAGATGACTCAACCAGCAATGAGTTCAAAAGCCTCACAGAGTTTTGTGCCATCAGTCTGGGGTGAATGTTTCTGTTTCAAAAAGAGTTTCATTAAAGCAGCTTCATTTTTACACATTAGAATGGCATCTTTGTTTATTTACCTTTTATTGCCTAAATTCTCGGCACCAATGGTCAGCAGAGGATGAAGGGAGCACCTCTGGCATGCTCAGCTGACCCTCAATTCCCAGAGATTTGGGGCTTTCTCCCTCTCCCCATGTCCCCCATGAGCTGGTTTGCACTGGAGTGGAGGACAGCCCCAGGTTCCCACTTGAAGAATAAAAAGGGAAGGAGCAAAGGCAAAAGAGCTCCAAAAAAAAATATTTTAAACCACAATTGCCAAATTCTGCATCCGCACATGCAAATGGGGCCAGCTGTTGATAAAGCATTGAAAACCCAAAACAAAATGAAATTATATGGTTTCAGTGCAGCATCAGAAGACTCTGATTTTCAGATCATCTGACAACCCACTCTAGGAATTCAAACAAAATGTTATCCTCTACCACATTGCCTGATTATTTCCCAAGCCACCAAGTTCCAAACACCTCCATCAGAAGGAATAAAACCAAACAAACCAGGTCATCACAGGCAGCTATTGCAGCAGTTCTGAGTGGCAATGCAATACCCAAAAGTATTCATTTTCTCTAAATTAACATTCACTACCACAGAAATATGTAAAAAAAAAAGATTACTTGGCTGTGGAGAACAGCATTCAAAAGTTCCAACAAAAGAGAAATAACTTATTAGTTCAGACTTTAACGAGCAATGTAGAGGAATGAAGGCAGGGAAAACCACTCACACAGTTCTATCCTCAGAAAAATATCCCATAGCAACTTAGAAGTCTGACACATTTGTTCTTGCCCAAAAATGATATGTTCCTTGTTTCTATGTACTGCAATTTAGCAATGCACCCCAAAGACCTGATTTTTCAATAAAATCATATCCAATCTCAAGCTGGAAGGATCCCACGAGGGTCATTGTGTCCCACTCACTGTTCCTCCCTGCTGCCTAAAGCTAAACCATACCCTAAGGGCATCATCCAGCTGCTCCTTGGACTCTGCCAGGCTCCCCTGGGATATTTTCCTGTCTGCAGAGCACTGGGAATCAGGGTTAGCTCAGGCACCTGAAGGTCACGAGTCACAACCACCCTGATTTTGGCTGAGTTCAAAGCTCTGCATCATCTCCAGAGACAACAAACACTCTGAACACACCAGCAAGGACTGGGGGTAAAACAAGCCATGAAGGTGACTCTCGCACTTTGATAGCTGTTCAGTGTCTCTGTAAGCATTTAATCTCTCCAAAATCTGAATTTGGGCAGCTGAAAAATCACCACCTTCCCATCTGAACACCCTCCAGCTCACCATCACAGTGCTTTCAAGTGGTCACCCAGTCCTGCCCCTCCAAAAGCTGCCAAAATGGCTTTTGGAACCGACAGTAAATAGGAATTGTGTGTGTCACAGTCCCTGTTTCACAGGCACAGAAAGCAGATTTAGCACAGATCTCTGCACCTACCATCTCCTTGTGGTTTGGGTAGAACGTCTGCTCGATTAGAGGGAACTTCTCTGGGCCCAAAGTTTTGTAGACAGACACCAGCTGGGCAAACTGCAAAACAAAGCAGAACAGAACAGAAAGCTTAGGAGACAAACCACATTGTGCCCCCAGCGAGCTCATGCTGACATTTTGCTTCTTCTCTTGGGTGTTCCACGAACTCGGCAGATGCAGGGGCACAGCCCAAGCAGCATCTCTTCCTCCTCCTCCTCCTCACACACCTCTTTAATCCACCCAAGCTGTGACTGCATGTACAGATCAACACACCTAGAAAAGCTGATCCCCCACAGGTACAGAAAATCAAACACATGGGAGCACTGGACTTCAGGTACCTCCTCGTCTGTATGTTTTAAAATGATTCTGTGATAATAAAATCATCCTAATCTCTCCTTTTGTATCACCTTTGAACCAAAGACCAGGCATTTATCATTCATTTGGTGACTGGCACCTCCCTGGCATTGATTTTGCTGTGTTGGGAAAGAGATAAAAGCATCTGTGCCATGCCAGCAGGTCAGGTGAGGAACAAACAGGAGCAGTTTCATCTCCCAGGCTACAGCCAGGAGCCATTCCCACACTGCCATCCTTCCACCAAGCACAGGGATGGTTTAAACTGCTCCATCTTATGCCATTTCTATTCATGTTTTTTTATATAATATTCTGATATCAACACCCCTGTGACACATCCTGCCTACCTGCACTCTGGACTTAACACAGAACAGAGTTTACATGCAAAATGAGAGAATTCTTTATGAAACAGGGATGGATTTGGGGCTGTTCTTGCTCTTCACTGAGCAGATAAACCCTCCTCTGGTAACAGTTGGAAAACTGAATCACCCCTGAGGCCGGGCTGAGGTTTCCAGGGAGCAGGAGGGCTCTGGCAGCCAAAGCTCACTGCTGTTCCAGGACTCCAAAGCTCTGGCTCGGCCCTGCCTGTGATGTGTTCGATTGTCACGATGCCAGCACGGGACATAAACAACTCAGCACAACACTCTGAATAGTGGGATTTGCTGGTTGCAAACAGCACAAAAAGCACAGAACAATACAACTCTGTCCATAATGCAGATAAAATACCTACTCTGAGAAGAGGCTCAGGGGGCAGGGAGAGCAAAATAACTGTTTAAAGGGGAAAAAAAAACCATGAAAGCTTCGCTTGCATTTCCAGCTGGCAGAGAGGTCTTGTTTAATTTAGTGGTGTTTATTTAGGTTTGGTAAAATACATCTTTAAATTTGGAAGGCCAGTGGAAAATACCTTAATGATGAGTAGTCTTCACCAAAAGCCTAAGAAATTGTAGTTGGGTTGTGTGCTGTGCAAATCAGGCCTCAAGGAAAGGAAATATTATCACAGCTACCAAAATAAGGTGGTTTGGGAATAGGATTCCTGACAACTTGCTCATTATTTCTGCTCTGATCCAAGAGCCAGATTCCAAATTCCACAAGAAAATACTTACTACGTGATTCTTGCCAAATAATTGTTGGGTTAAAATAAATCTATTTATCTATCTTTAAGTAAAAACCTCCAATGAAAAGCTAAAATAATATGATTGTATTTCCTGTGATTCTTTCCTTACTTTCTTTTCCATTTTCACTGAAAGGGAGCAGAAGACAGTGAGAAATTGGCATTTTTTGCAGGGGTTGTGGCATGGATGCAAGAGGTAAAAAAAGCTGTGATTTGGATTAATTACTAGCAAATACTTGTTTGCTTAAAATAAAATAGTATCAACCACAGATAACAGACATGTATCACTCCAGAGTATCCTCTAATCCAGTAATTCAGGTAGGAAATAGCAGGTAGGAAAAGGAGATTTCAGTTTTTGAGAAAGACAACCCCCAAATTCTGTGGATAGTCTGTTACAGCCTCCCAGAGCAGCTGGCATTCTCTAGGACTGGAGAAATGGGAAAACTTGGAGGGGTGAACACTTCTTGAATCTGTCTGTCGTAAAAAACCATCACTTTTAGCTGAGATTTAACTCATCTCTGGCTGCTCTAAGGTGTGGGCTCATCTCAAGAGTGAAGAAATCCCATGAAATCCCACTTACCTCTGCATGTCCACCTATAAACTGGTCTCCTTCCAAATGCATCAATGACCATCAGAACTCGTGGCTGAAGTTCCTGAAGTAAAATTTTCTAAGTTTCTGATGTGATCCCAGCGTTCATCACAGATGGAGGCCTCTGCCATGGGATTTTCCCTTTTAATACCCAGAGGGAAGCTCCCTTTGCCCTACAGAGACCTGCACAGGTTTGTCTGGAGGGTCTGCAGCTCTTATCTTCTGTCACAGTTCTGTTTTGGGGATGTAACGAGGAAAACAACACATGGGCTTCTTCATCCTCTTCAGATGGCACCAGGAAAAATGTCCTGAAGTCAATTTTAGGGCTGATATGTGCCTTTTCAGGCTGAAATGCCCATTTCCAGGCTGAGTCTCAGAAATGAGGCTGGTTTTTCCATAAAGGCTGGGTTGCCTTGTGGGAGTGAGAGATGTCCAAAAGCACAAACCTGGCAGGGGTCCTTGGAGGCCAAGAAAAGGAGACACAAACATCTGAGATCCTTCAGAGGGAGAAGGAATGGGGCAGCTGGGTGGAGGGGGCTGGAAGGGTACATTGGACACGTGCACCCTCTGGAAGTTAAACTTTGGCCAAGGTTTTTCACTATATCTGCATTTTAAACATAGTGTCTGTAGTGTATTTTAATATTATATTACTGTATTTTAAACATTTTTATAACCTGGGCAGCATCTCTGTGACCCTTTTTGTGCTCTTCTTGTGGTTCTCTGTTGAGATTGGTCAACATTTCTTCTCCTACCCTTTAGCAAACACTGAAGACTTTTCCAGAAGGCTGAATTCAGACACATTTGATTTTCCACTCAATGCCTTCAGCTCCCTCCTCGCCCTCTGGGGTTCTTGCTGCACCTCCTGAGATGGAACTGCTCAGCCCCTGTGGGTTGTGCTGGCCCTTCCCAGAGGGATTTGGGGCTGTCTGCTCCACCTATCCCAAATTTCCAAGGGCATTTCTTGGCTCCTGCACCTCTCCTGCAGCACAAGAGCTCAGCTCCCCTGCTGCTAATCACTGCTGTAATTAACTGCTGGAATATTTTCACATTAGAGTCACAGCTGATGAGATACAAACCATTAAGAGCTTCTACAGGATGCAAAAAAAAAAAAGCCTTAAATAAAAACCTCATGCCCTTGGAGGAGCTGCATGAACTGGCTCACAAATTACCAGAGTGCAAGTTTTCTGCAACAGTTGGAAAAACAGGATTTAAAAAAAAAATCCCAAAGAACCAGAAAAGGGTCACAGTCAGAGACATAAAAACATCTCCTGGCTTGCAGGGTTGGGCAAGAAGGCATCTGGCAAGGAGAGACACCTTGGCTGGTGGAAAAGGCACTGACAAATTGTGTAAACAGTGAGGAAAGTGAGATTTTAGAAAGACATGAGGATTAAAAAAGGGAAAACAGCCGATGAGCATAAAAGGTAGAACACAGATCAAGACATGTCTGGTACAAAAGAATTAGCAAAAGGTAACACCACGAGGCCTAGGTCGAGAGACCTTCTGGAGCTCTTTATTTCGGAAGGAAAAGTTACAGAAGGAAAAAAGAAGTTTATGGAAGTGAGAGGCTCTGGGGACTCCTTCCTGGGTGCTCTTCCAGCAGTGAGAAAATGCACTTTATTGCCCTGTTCTGGGAACAGCTCAGTGCTCTGACCAGGGGAACATTTGTACATCTTGTTTTGATGGGACTTGGCCTTGTGCTTAAGCACTTCTCAGAAGGGATTGGGGCTCACTGCAACTGCAGGGGATTCTCTCGTCTGTGGGGTTTGTAGTGAGGAAGTCCAGCTCAAACAAGAGGTTTCCAGAAAAATATGGGGTTCAATGAAACTTGTAGAGGAAGAAATTGGTGGTGGATTTAGAGGATGGATTTCCAGGGTGGATTTCCATTGTGAATTTCAACTATGGATTTCCAGGGTGGGTTTCAATTGTGGGTTTCCAGGGTGGATTTCCATTGTGGATTTCCAGGGTGGATTTCCATTGTGGATTTCCAGGGTGGATTTCTGGGGTGGATTTCCATTGTGGATTTCCAGGGTGGATTTCCAGTGTAGATGTCCATTGTGGATTTCCATTGTGGATTTCCATGCTGGGTTTCAATGGTGAATTTCCATCCTGGGTTTCAATGGTGAATTTCCATGGTGGGTTTCAATGGTGAATTTCCATGGTGGGTTTCAATTGTGAGTTTCCATAATGGATTTCCATCATGGATTTCCAGTGTGAATTTCCATTGTGGATTTCCAGGGTGGATTTCTGGCGTGGATTTCCATTGTGGATTTCTAGGGGGGGTTTTTCCATCATGGATTTCCAGGGTGCAATGCCATTCCTCAGGTACCACCATCCATCCTCCGCTGGGCTCAGCACAGAAAGCCAGAGGACTCCTCGGGGTGGCTGATACCCACACAGGGATTTCACAGCACTTTAAACTGAACCACCCACCAAAAGCACCTCAGAGAGCAGAGGTGGTGCTCACACACCCCGAGAAGAAAGCAGGACAAGCACTCTTTGCATCCATCTCAGAGGGAGCCAGAGCTCAGGGTAGAAGTGGAACATCCAGGAATGTCAGAGGGGAATGGGAGCTGTGGAGAAAATGAGTGGGAACTGCACTGGAGGAGAGGGAGAGAATGGAGTGGGGATTGCCCTGGTGGAGCCATTTTTTGGAAGGATTTTCCTGGATGGGTGAGGAATTCCCATGTCAGGAGGAGGAGTCTCACCCCCCTGATTCTCCTCAGCACTGAGTCACCACAGCCACGTATCAAAGAAGCAGATATCACCTAGATTTTAACTGAAAAAAGTCATCTTTTAAGAAGATAATTTATTAGGGAATATAACACACAGGTTTCCTTTTTAATTACACATTAAGATCGCACAAAAAATCAAACTTAATTTCCATCATCTGGCATTCAGGTACAGATATTTGCCTTAAAAAAGCACGAGAGGGTTTCTGAGTCTCTGCTATAGCAGGACTAGCAGATGATACAAAGGACCTGAGCCACAGCTTTCCAGTCCTGTTTTGAATATTAACTTTACAGCCTCTGTTTGAATGCAGTTTCTTTCACTAGAAGGTAAGAAACAGTTAAAAGTCAGTTTGAATTTTCCGCCACTAGAAATGTTCAATGCAGTGAAAGTCTGTAATGGATGTCAAGAGCTCCCACTGCTGCTTTTTGGTGCAGAGGAGAGCAGGGCAAAGTGGCAACAACCCACCACAAAATGCAGGAAC
The DNA here is from genome assembly GCA_013396875.1 of Vireo altiloquus. NCBI lineage: Eukaryota > Metazoa > Chordata > Aves > Passeriformes > Vireonidae > Vireo > Vireo altiloquus. The sequence goes on from VZRF01008865.1 coordinate 47,454, forward strand.
TCAGTCAAAAAATCTGAGTCTACTTTTGTAATAAATTATCCTGATGGAAGTAAATGATGGTCAAAGCAAAATACCCAGTTTATATATAAGGTACTTTAGAGTGTAAGCAAGGATTGATAAACACAGAGCTGAGAGAATTACTGGCTGTATGGAAGAGAAAACAAATCATCACCTCATTGAGATTTATTTATTATTTAAGGGTCTCTGCTTTTTTTTTTTACAGGAATTTCAAGTGAACTTACTTAATTTAGGAAAGCAAAATCACTATGGAAGGCTGCAATATTCCCTTTGTATTCTTAGACTAGATTAAACTAAACCAGCTCTATAAAGAGGTGCAAAGAGCAAACACACTGCTGGGTTTAATGTATTTAGATTTCTGGTTATGCATTTAAAGATACAATTATTGATGAATTTTGCTCCAGTTCAATGTTCAAACCTGGTGTTAAATTGGCCTTTGACCAAAAAGCTTACAGTGTTTTCACCTTCCTTCTGACACAGTTCTGTGAATTTACTTTCAGATCTCGCACTAGAAATCCATCAACGTGTTTTGCTTTAAGTGGCAGACGGGGAAGAGAGGCCAAAATCTTCCCTGGCTGACAGAGAATTAAACTGCAGGTTGTTTATTCTTAAGAAAGTCCTGCTCAGGGGAAAAGCACCTGTTTGTTTGTGCTCTGGCTGCCCTGGAGGAACACCAGGCTCTGCCTTCACTTGAAATCTGTAAACCCAACAACCCTTCACGGGAATAAAGGCCACAGAACTGGATGCAAATATTTGCTGCTAGGCACACGGAATTTAGGAGTTTCAGGTAACAGAGGATGCCACATGTCATCATCACATGGGGCTGCTCAAACCCTGCAGGTGCTGATTTCCAGAGCCTCGGGAAGTGACTCTGCCCTGCCTGGGAGAGAAGGCAGCTCCTGCTCCAGTCCCGGGGGCAGAGAAAGGAATTTCAGCACCTTCCTGAAGGAAAAGGGCAGGAAAAGGCCACTCACTCCTCTGGCCACCCTGCCTGTGCCTGTCAGTGAGATCAGTCTTGCCAGGGAGGTTGAAACAATAAGAAAGTTCAGTGCTGGCTCCAGGTTTGATAGAATGGAGCACATAAAACTGACTGAAACACACCTCAGCCTTCCTAACATTTATCATCAGGGCAGACCTGAATTTGAGCATCCCTGAATGTCTTCCCTGAGCTGAAACCAGATTGCAGGTAAGCATCCTCCAGCCTTGACCTTTAAAAAGATCCCCTCTGGCACATAAAACAGAGCAATAACCAGCCAAATTCTATCCCATTGCTCAGCAGTATTGTACAAATCTGACTTTTGTTAACGAGCATGGGATTTTCTTACAGTGGAACCAGCATCTAGAATTCCCTTCTTTAAACCCAACATGGAATAGCACTGAAAAACCTCCCAGATTTACAGTAAATAGGTTATCAAAATGCTTCTCTTCTTGCACACATTCATTCTATTTGCTGCTTACTCTCCAGAAGATGCTTTGACACACAAAATTGAGTCTCCTCTGCATGGTTGTGTCTCCCACTAGCATAGCTTCAATAATTTGTGTCAACAGGAAGCTGGAAGGAGCAGAGCTCATCTCTTTTTTTCTGCTCCTCCCTGCAGAGTCCCGACAAATGTCCTGCCAGTGCCCCAATCTGTTGCTCAAGATTATTAAAGTATAGCTGGGAGTGGAAAAAGCACAAGAGACCAACTTGGAGCATCAACACAAGGAGGAGAAAAATAGGTGGAGAAGGGCACTAGAACCCATCTTATGGCAAGAAAGGGCAGTTAAAACAGACCTTGTAAGAAAGCAGGGTAAAACCAGGGATGTTAATTGTCCAATTAGAGTAGAAAGATGAAAACAGATGAGTGGAAAAGCATCTGCAAAAGAAATGTGAAGCAGAACACGGCACATGAAGTCACAGAATTGTGTAAGCTTGGCAAGAGGAGCAAAATAAGGAAAATATCAACAAACTTGAAGATTAGATTTGGCTGTCTGCTCCCAAAGTGTAGGACAAGAAACAAACAACAACTGTGAGATTTGCAGCACTACCAAGGCTGACAAAAGGAAGAGCCATACTCAGCCTTCCCTCAGAACGGCTGCGGGCGAGCAAGGAAATGTTCTGGCATAACCAAGTGTTCTGTGGCACTTCTCTAACATTTAAAAAGCCCTAATGGCAACAAACTCCTGAGATGGAGTGTGACATCTGAAGATGCTCCAGCGCAAGAGGGGTTCCCATCTGGAGCTCTGTGTGAAGAACACCAGGACCTCTCAGCTCTCTTCTCACCCTCACAGGTATCTCTGCCTCCCTCTCTGCCAGCTTTGGCCCAGAAAACCCTTCCTGGATGGTTCCTCTGTTCCCCTGTTGCCTTTCCCTGGTCTTAAAATTAAAACCAAAACATGGTTTAGGGGGGAAAAGGGTTTTTAATTCAGTGTTTTGTTTATTTCAGGATCCTGGGGTGCAGCACTTGGTCCAGGTGGAATGCCCCAAAGTGCTTATACTGCCCCCACACCAAAATGCACACAATTATAGGCCTTGCAAAATTAACATATTTATCAAAGATCCCCCAATGAGAGGCTGGAGTGAAGCCCTCGTTGTGAGGAACCTTCCCCCTGGCTGGGCCTGTCTGAGGTTCCAAAATGTGTTCTGGAGAGGCCCTTGGTGTCTGGGGCTCCCAGGATGTTTGCTCTCCTGGTTTAACGGTGCCGTGGGGCTGAGCTGAGTTATCAGCCTTGGGAAGTCACAGTGTGTGGGCTAAAAGCACTGAGAACACATCAAACTGTATAAAAGGGTATGTAAGAGTGGTATAAAAGGCAAAAGACCATCCTGGCACCAGCCACATCCCTGGAGTGATGGAGCAGAGTGTCTCACAAGTGAGGGTCATTACAGGTTGTGCCCCTCCTTCGGCAGAGGGAAGGTGTGATGAAGGCATCAGCAGACCCTTGAAGCCTCCACAGAACCCCTGCAGCCTCCCAGGGCACACACACACTCCCAGGAGAACAGATGTGCTGCCAGCTGCAGGGCATGGGATGCTTTTCCTCTGCACCAAAGGAATCAGACCTGCATTCATGGAATTGGTGGGATTTTGTGAGGGTTTTCTTCCTCCTCAGTCGTGTATGGCTGCTCTACACAAGTGCAGCAATCCTGGACTCTCTGCAGGGCTGAAATATTTATCACTGTCAGAAAGAACCTGGAAGTACCAATCCAGCCCCTGTAATGCCTGTGATTATCACATCACAGTCAGGTTTAACTGAAATTAAACCCAGCCCTGTATTCCATCTACAGCAGCCATGGACACTGAATCCTGCAGCCCCTGACAATTAAATCAATTTACCTGTTTGGTGTCTCTCAGCTCCACCTCCCTGCCTGACAGCACTGATCAGCAAGCAGCTGGACACAGAGCTGGTGTCCAAAAAACAGAGAGGGGTGTTCCAAAAAACCTGCACCCCTATCACTGAATAATATTTGCAGCTGAAGGTAAAACCCAGCAGGGCTCAGTGGAAGGAAACCCTTCAGTGTGCAGGTTTCACACCAGTCATTGCAAGCACGCAAAGGGATGCAGGCAGGGAAGAAGAACTTCTTTTTAAAACTTCACCTGAGGACACTGGAAAACCACGTTTTGTATTGTTTTAATCCATGGTGTTCTGTTGGGGTTTTTTTAAATGTTATTTCCCTACTCTAAATAATGAGATTCTACCTAGTGCTGCAAGCACTGACATCATCATCACATTTTCCAGTTCCTTCTGGCCTCCACAATTGCTTCCTTCACTCACCTGCATAGAGCCACAGAATCATCTAGGCTGGGAAAACCCTCCAGGATCTCCAAGACCAGGCACCAGCCCGGATCTTCTAAATCCACCACTCACCCATGTCCTTAAATTCCACATCTACGTGGAACTTCAGTCTCTCCAGGGACAATGACATCATGCATTATAAGAGAGTTTGCACACAAGCTCCCAAGCCTCAGTTAAGGGAAGCATTATTTCCTTATTTCCTGATTTTTTCCTTCCCTTATTTCCTGAATTTTCTAAAGGAAAACAGATCATTTAAATGTTATCAAATATCATCTTTGGATAATTAATTATGCTCTTTTTTTTTTCCTCTTAACTTTTTCTTTTCATAAAGGCTTTACAGCAGGATCTGCACCTCATTAGACATGAGTAAAACTGTGAGGTGGATTGGGAATCCTACAAGGACAGGGGATGTTTGTGCCTCCCTTAACTCAATGTAGCTGTAAATTGAACCAGGTAAAATTTTAGTCTCGTTTGATTGGGTTATTTCATGCCCAAGACTATTCCTCTGCAACATGACCCTGCACTGAAACATTCTAATGTTTTAATTATAATCCTTCAACGAGGGCATGAACCTTAAAACAGTTCCTCCACAGCTCTGCATGAGCTCAGCAATAAAGAACTTAGTCTTTATTTATAAAACCCATGCTCTGCCCCCAGCTTTCTGACATTCTCACCAGCATTTAAGTGAAATCCATCCCGAGCCAGGGCCATGAATTTTCCATGAGCTAAGTGCTAAGTGTTATCACAGAAGTGAAATAACCCGAGCACTCTAACAACCCCAAACCCTGAGCATGTTTCAGTACACAAACATCTCACCACACACACACTCATTCCAACACTTTCTTCCCCCTGGTTGCTCACAGCCCAGCTCCTCGCAGCGCTCTGAACCTCTGCTGTGCTTTTGGAGGAGCTGTGCATGCCCTGACACCAGAGAAAATAAGGTTTAAGACCTGTTCTCAGTATGTTCCTGGCACTGGTCCCACCACACCCCACCTTTCAATAACACACCTCAGATCAAACACAGATTTGTTCGCTGTCCATTGGCAAGGGCACAGAAAGCCAGAGCACAGAGAGATTTCCTGGAAACACGAGGGCAGGTGCTGCAGTTTGGGGCACAGAGTGTGAATCTGCCCTCGCAGCTGGAAAGGTGCTGCACATCTGGAGCTGTGTGCTCCCAAAACACCAAACACCTGGCACTGCGAGGAACAGTGGTTTAAAACCAAAAGTTCTTGTACATTGAGTTCTAACTCTCATTTCATTTGAGAGCCCCTTTATAACTAGTCTCACTTCCCTGACCTCCCCTCCTAGCAGTTCTATACCACTCCTAATTTTCCTCTGATGTAAGGAAGATTCATTGCCCATGGTTAACTCAATAATTTCCCACCCTTTTAAGGCCCATTCCACTGCACACCCCTTTTTTTTCCCCCCTGCTGTTATCAAAGCTGCAATTCCCTTCTGCCACTCCGAATTTTACCTGCAGGAAAGTCAATCTATCGCTCATGAATTAATAAAAGTTGTTACCTGTGGCTTTTATGTCCTGCTTCCCAGTTTTCCATGGGGCTTTTGCACTTGCAGTGTTTATAGAGAGAGGTTTCTGGTGCTGACAAAGGGACTGTGCAGGGACAAATCCATGCAGTGCTGTGAAGAGGGGGTTAACTGGGGGGAGATCCAAGCATGTCCATGGCCATGTAGGAGCACAAACCCTCAGTTTTAGCAGGCAGCAGCAGGCTGAGTGTGTTCCCAGGCACCCACAACAACTTCCAGCAGGGATTTCACCCGAGCAGGGAGCACACATGAGATCAGTCCAGCCAAACAAGGCAGAAGGCGATGCTGGCAAAACCAGCAGTGCCTGGATGCTGCTGCAATACCTGAACGTTCATGAAGTTGGCTGAGCCTGAGGTTAATGGATTTTTACCTTCACAGAATCCCAGAATATCCTGNTCTGAGGTTAATGGATTTTTACCCTCAGGGCATGGGTTGGAATGGCTCCACAGAATCCCAGAATATCCTGAGTTGGAAGGGATCCACAAGGGACAGTGAAGTGCAACTCCTGGCCCCACACAGGACATCCCAAAAATCCCCCCATGGGCCATGAGCCCTTCCTCTGTTTTCCCTTCCCAAATCTGATGAGGATTTCATGCTGCTCTGGGATATACACAGATGTCTCTACATCTCCCAGCATCCTCAAGAGCACAAGGCAGGATATTCCAAACAGCCAAACAAATCCCATTTGTTCCTACAGAAACTATTTCACACTAAAAGCCAACACTCCCCTCTAGGACCCACTGAAGGGCAGTGATAAAGTGATGAAGACATGGATATGGCAGCCTGGGAGGAGGAACTATTCCTTTACTTTTTATTGCATCATTATTGCATTTAAATGCTACTGACTTTTCTTCCCCACCCAGCGTTATTGCACCCAGTGAATCAAAGCCCTGGGAAATGCCACACAGCTGGAAAATGGGATGCACTAAAGCAATGAATTCAGCACTGTACAGTATGTACTGAGAAGTTGTAAATGATCTATCAATTATTTATTCCCCTCCCCTGCAGCAGTTCACTGCAGCATAAAAGGGTAATAAAATCAGCTGCAAGAGGTAGATGTTAAAAACTGCTGACAATTGTTTGGAGGGAATTTCATAGTGAGTGTTAAAAAATAAACATCTTCAAGGCAATAAAAATATTGTAGTAAAACCTCCCTGAAAAAAGTAAATTGTAGTAAAACCTCCCTGTGAAAAGGATTGACAACTGTTCTTCTATCAGAGGGAAAAATGAAGTGTTGGTTATTTATAAGAAGTGGGATTCCTTAAAGTTGTGCTAGCTGTGGGTCAATGGAATTGTAGGAGCAGTGACTGCCCCGTGGATCATCACCTTTTACAGCACCACATTTTCACTTGTTCTTGCTCATGTTTAATTCTTTACGAACCAAAAAATCACCAAATTCTACCTCCATTCCTACAAAGCATGTCAAGACAAACTGCGTTGGCTTCTCCACTAGAAGTGGCAGAGATCAGTGGCTCTGCAGGGCACCTCACTGCTCAGGGCTGAGTGAAAGGCCCAACTCCTACCCCAGAGGCACAGGATTATGAAAAGGGCTTTCAAAGGGGGAATCGAGCAGCTTCAGATTTCCCTGCTAAAGCATAGCCCCAAAAATTTCACAGGAATGAGGAAAAACACCAGCTAGAGCCTGTTCAAATTATGTTCAAAACCACAAATATGAGAAATATTCTCAGCTTGCTTTTCCCAGACAAATTGTGAATAAACACTCTTTCCTCCCTTTGAGGAAGCGTGTTAGCAGTGGGGAGGCTTTCCCTCGGATGCCTCACTTATTTTTCTATTTGTACTACAAATATTTTCCCTCTCTGTCTCCACATTGGCTCTGTGCAAAAAAAAAAAAAAAAATTAAATATCTTAGTTTGGTTTTTAGTCCTTCTGCTATTTCACTGCTTGGTGAGGGAAGTTTGATAATCAGCATTGATGAAGGGGAGTGAAACAGGCAATTAAAGAAAGGCTTTGCAGCAGCAGAATTCCTGGGAAATTTCCAGGTGCAGCACTTGATGCCTTAAATGGCTCCCCAGAAACAGAGACCAGACAGGAATAAAGGAATAAAGGAGGGATTGATTGGAAAGGCCTTCAGAGGTCACACTCTGGGCTCCAGAGGCTCCTGCCTCAGTGCATCCCAAAATGGACAATGACAGCTCCCGAGTTCTTCCCACTTTGATATCAGCATCAATTGCCCAAGCAGAAGCCAGGCAAGGATGGAATTTGCCCAAGCTTGCCCCCCTGTCCCCAAGATGAAGGTTTGCAGTTGTTGGGCCCAGGAGGGTCTGGGTGTCCTTGGAGAGCGAGCTGGAGAGGCTTTGTTATGTCAGTGTGAGCATGAGAGAACAGCACTGAACGAGCTCCAGGGAACTGCAGAGTTACACTGGGTTGGAAAATTGGAAAATACAAAAGTTAAACCCTAAGGGATCACACTCACCACCCAGGGCTTGTCGCAGAAGTTGTAGATGGACTCGAGGGAGTTGACGCTGGGGATTCCTGCGTACTGCATGCCGATGATCAGGTTCCGGAAATCCTCGTTCTCGGCCATGCTGTAGGAGTGCTGCCGCACCAGCACGAAGTCAGGCCGGAATGACCTGCCAGGAGACACACACAGAGCTGCCAACACACGAAAAAACTGCTTTTCCTTCAGCACCAAAGTGGTGCCTTAAATGGCTACCTGGAAACAGAGAGCAGACAGGAATAAAGGAATAAAGGAGGGATTTATCTGAAAGGCCTTCAGAGATCACACTCTGGGCTCCAGAGGCTCCTGCCTCAGTGCATCCCAAAATGGACAATGACAGCTCCCGAGTTCTTCCCACTTTGATATCAGCATCAATTCCCCAAGCAGAAGCCAGGCAAGGATGGAATTTGCCCAAGCTTTCCCCCCTCCCCAAGATGAAGGGCTACACTCTTGGGCCCAGGAGGGTCTGGGTGTCCTTAGAGAGCAAACTAAAGAAGCTTTGTTACGTCTGTCTTAGCACAGGAGGGCAGTACCTAATAAACCACAAGAAACTTCAGAGTTACACTGGGCAGTGCATGATTGAGAAAAATATGAAAGTTAAAACCTAAGGCATCAGTGCAGAAGGGAAAAGTGGCTGGTGGCTGATGGGGAAGGGCTGTAAGGACATTCAAACCAAAGGGAAATGAGAAAAGATGGAAAGAGTCATGATGCCTTTATGAAAATCTGCATCATCCTTCACCTGTTCAGCATCCCCTCAATAATGGGGCTCCATTAAGAGGAGAGAGAAGTTATCATGGATACAGCAGGCAAAGGGCTCTGCCACAAACTTGGGCTTTTGGGGAACAATTTTTCTTTTCACAGCTCTTGTCAGGATGTTTTAAGGACAAGTAAGGGGTGAAGCAATCACACTGCTGGCAAAAGGAACACGACCATAAAGGAGAGAATCCCATTCTGAAACTGAACTTTTGATCAAGAGACTTGACAAGGTGAATTTCTGAACTTACAGCTGCATTTCCCTGTTTTCTCTCTGGTATCTGATCAGCATTTCCCCTGCTGCTCTCTGTGGTTTCCTGCCTATCACTCTGCACCTCTGCCAACACTTTGAGACCATCTTCACCTAACTCCAACCCTGACATTTTGTTACTGGAGAAGGTTATGGAAAATAGAAAACACAAAACAACAGGACAGAGCCTCCAGAATGGGGCAATCCACTCCTAAATTTGACTGTTGAAAGAGTCTCTCCTGCATTCCAATTTCATAGGGGAAAAAATCTCTGACTATCTTGAAGATTTCAACCTCCTAAAAGAGGTATAACTGCAGGGTAAGTTAAATTAGCATAGTAAATTGGTGAAATTATTTACATGCCTTGAATAAATACAAGCTGTTTACTGGAGTGAGACACTCTGAGGATTACAAAATGGTTCAGAAGTCTCAGTCTGGTAGAGCAAATCCAACACAATTAAAATCCATGTTAAAATTGCTTTAGCAGTTCTGAGACCCCAGCCTGGATTAGCTGGGTTCTTAAAATTTCAAATCACAAAGTCATAGAAGTGTTCAGGTTGGAAGGGAGCTTTTAAAGCTCATTTTCTTTGCTAGTGGAAGGCAGGGACACCTTCCACCATCCCAGGGTGCTCCAAACCCATCCAGCCTGGCCTGGGACACTTCCAGGGAGGGAGCATCCACAGCTTCTCTGAGCAACCTGTGCCAGTGTTTCACCACTGTAACACTAAAAAGAAAACCCCAAACCTGCACCATTTGGCAAAAGCAACATCACAGATTTGCTCTCAAGAGTCATTGAAATGGTGCTGAAGCTCAGTGAGCGAAACCTGTAAAGAAATCCTTTAAACAGGATTCCTAAAAAATATCAGCAGCACAGCCCGGAGATGATGTGATCCAGGTTTCATGGGGCATGCCAGGAGTTTGGAACATGGAAATCCAATTTACTGGCCCAGCAGGAATGTAATACTTAGAGGACTAATGATGCCTTCATCAAAATTGCAGATCCCTCTGTGAAAGAGAGGCAACTTTTATCACTTAAAATAAGGAGGATAACACATCCCAGACAGCATTGTGGTTTCAAATAAAATAACAAACAGTGTCCTTTCAGGGACTCATTTAATTAAACAGCTGGGGGATGGAGGGAATTGTGCTTTTTAAACATTAAAATAAATATGTTTTGCTTTGCAAAAGCCCCTCAAAGGATTATGATCCATTCCCATAATTGTTCTGGTTCTGTAATTAATGCTGGATGGGGTCACTGCATGCAGAAGGAGGTCAGGAGAAAAAGTTTAATTCTGGCTCAACATCAAGGTCCAAAATATCAGCATTATGTTACACAAAATATAATTTTTCAGGGTATGGTTTTCATTCACAAAAATCAAACAAGTTGGTACCTGTTAAATAATTTTTTTTCTCCTAAACTAAACCAGCAGAATTCCGTCATTAAAATTTCTATGGTTTTGCTAACTAATAACTTGCTCTTAAATCAATGATACAAGGTCACTTTGGAGCTCAAATTGATAACAAATATTATCACAGTTATCACAGAAACAGAGAATTGCTCTCCCATGATGTCTGCACCTCCCTCTCACACCACAAACCACACACACACACCCCCCCAGGTATCTCAGGTAGTTCTATTCGGGTAAATAAATTACCCATAAAACTACAATATTATCAAATAATCCTTTGTTATCTCATTCTCAGAGTTCTCTGGTGGCACGAGGCTCCTTTGGTTTCCTAACACTTTTTTCCCAGCACTTTCACCAAGTTTTCTCACAAACTGCAAATCTTTGTAGATGTTATTTTCTGGAGGTTCTCAGCCCTCATTTTCTCCTGACATGTTTTGATGGTAACTTGGCCTCAGTACTTTTTGGAATACTTCTTGGAATACTCCAGAAGAGCCACTAGGGAGCAGCAATCATGATTTCTTGGCTCCAAAACTTCCATCACTGGGTAAAAAATTCCACCAACCCTAAGAAAAATCAGATCTCTTACTCCTCTAAAGAAATAATCCTGAGGATTTGGCATGAGATCATTGTTGTTGTATTAAACTGCAATATTTCTAAAACATGCCAGAGATTAAAGAGTTGGAATTTTGAAGCATAAACTTATTTTTAATATTTTTTCCCGGTTTTGGGGGTTTATTGTTTTGTTTTGTTTTGTTTTTTGTTTTTTACATGAATGAGTAGACATTTTCAAATCTTTTATTTAAAGAGTTGTTCTGCAAACCATGAAGATCCAGGACATGCTTGTGTGGCTCTACCTTTAAATTCAATTGTTTAGCCAAACAACTGCTACTCTTCACTCATAACTGCATCAGCCCAAACAGGAGCAATTCTCACAATTTAAATAAAATATAGACTATAATTTTGATAATAATTTTGCCAATATAATAATTCTGCTGATATAATTTTTCTAGTATTTCCTTGAGCTTTTACTTTGCCCCTGTTTTCTCCTCTCACATTTACAAGGCTGTTGATGTCCTCAGTGTGAAAAACACAAAAGTTAAATTTACCCTGCCTTCAATTGGCATCATCCTTTTTAGACAAAACAGCTCTTGGGAAATCTGAGGTGTTCAAACTGAAATGCTTCAAACAGGCAGGAATATTCCAGGAACTGCCCTGGCAGAGGTGTTATGGCTTGGTCTGTTCCAACAGAAAATATTCCAGGTTGGAAATAAATTCTGCTGTTCTGGGAAAGTCTGGCAGGTCCAAAACCACCAAACCTTCTGTAGGAAACACAACACCCAAATCAATAACCCAAACTCCCAACCAGGTATTCTTTATTCTGGGCTTCATTCCCTTAATAAATCCATTTTCCCCATGATTAAAACATCCAGATGTGTCCTCCCTGTCACAAAAAGGTTGTCACAGATATTTTGTTTTCTACTTTTCATGAGGGGCATCAGTCAAAATCCACAAACACAACCGAACCCCTCAGCACCTTCCTCATCCACACATGATGCCACTTATTGCTTTTTGCTGTTATTTTATTTGCTTTTTCTTACCTGACAACTTTCGTGCCATTTCGAATGATTTGGATATCAACTGCATAGTTGCCATCAGCATGGGCTATCAAGTTGATTTCTGAAAATTCTGCCTATGAAAAGAAGACTCCCATTAGTCAGTCTGGTTCATCTTTATTTTCCTAACTCCCCCATTTCAAGCATCAGGGCCTTGCAGTTCTGACTATATACCTTTGAAATAAAATGAGCACCAAGAGGACATTGATCCAGCAGTATTTGTCAGGTATGACACATCGTGTTTGAAAAGGTTTTAATCCAAAGAGAGCAAAAGGTAAAAAAAAAAACGTTGTGAAAATGGATTGTGGGGCAGTAGCAAGTGGATTTACTCATCCATGTCTGCACAGAAATGTAGGGATTACATTTTTGCTTTGCACAACCTTATCAAAGAGATTAACACAGGCTCAACATCGACATCAAGTTTTGAAGAAAAGAGTACAAAAGCAGAATTAAAAAAACATTTTCTTGCAGAATTTTGTCTCCCCTCATATAGCTTACCCCTTTCTATTTTCCTTACGTGCATTTGCTGCTCTTTTAAAAAGATCTGGTGCCAGCGAACAATTGTCTCACAAAATTCTCAATTAAAGCACTTCTTCAAAAGCCTTCTCACACTGGAAATGTGGAATTCAAAAGGAACCTCTCCCATACTCTGAACCTCCAGCTATTTGAAAGGAAAGGACAGGATGTTTTTCATTTACCCCCAGCCTTCAGACTCTCAAGGCCCTTTACAATAGCACTGCCCAGCAGAAGAATTGAAATGCAGCCAACTGTCTTCTGGTGGATAAATAAAAGCGTCTTTGCTGTCCCAGACAGCAGCACAGAATTGAGATTGCCACCATTCTCATTCCTCTCCTCTTGGAAAATGCTATCACTGTGAGTCTTCCTCGGTCAGGTCTGGGAGGATTTCACACCCTGCTGCTCAGAGAGCTGAGCCCTCCCTCCCACTGCTCCAGCTCCATCCCCAGAGCTCTCCTCATTAAACCCAGACACTCTCACACCTCCTGGGATCCCAGGGATGCTTCCAAGTTCATCCCAAAACACGGTGAAAATGGGGAGAGGAGGAATCATTTGGGCACGTGCTGAAAATGTCAAAGGATCCTTTGCAATCTGCTGCCTCCGAGACTGAGAACAGATATAGCCGATTAATAAATGATTTTAAAAGCTTAGGATGTGATAGAAGACTAACTTTAGGTTAAGAAAGGCAGTGTACAGATAATTAGTGTTGTAATGAGTGGGATTAGCAGCAGGACACTGCGTGGGTGTTGTTGGTGTTTGGTTCTCACCCTGCTCAAGTGCTGCAAAGGAATTTGTGTGGCTCAGGAACTTTCAGTCTCTCTCCGATTCAAATTCTGCTCCCACAGCACAGCACAGGAGGGAAATTCCAGGTTTACACTGAGTTTTGCTCCTGTTAGAGATGGAGTGTGTGCTGTCAGCTGCCTGCTCTCATCCAGGTGTGGATGCACAAATCAGTTCTCTTCGTTTTCCTGCCTCTCCCTCAATGCTCCTGAAGACCCCTGGCAAAGCTTCCCATGTTCCCAAGCCAAGGGCATGAGATATTCAGGGGTGCAAAGGATGCTGCACCATTACAGAGATTTTAGATCAGCTGGATCCACACAGTTTATGATCATTTTCCCTTAGTCCTTGAAAATCCAAAGACAAAACAACCCAAGCACTGATGCTTCTTACGGCAGCATCTATTTGAGGAATTCAAGATTCAAAAGCAGTGAAAAGACTTATTTAAATCCCTAGTTTAGGCTTAAATAAAAAAACCATAATTCCAGTGCACCCTAAATTATATCTCCATATTTATTCCTATTTGTTATGGTGGTTTGTTTTTTTTTTTAAACCCCCACATGGTAGCACTGCACTCGGAGCACATTTATATTCCTGAGTGGGGAATTAGTGATACAGAACTGCCACACATAATCCATGGAGTGTCTGGGAGCTCCACAGTCTCTAAGCAACAACTTCTGAATGCAAGATGTTTTTCATGCTGTGAAAATTATGGTCAAAAATCCTCTAAGAAGAGCCCACGTTGGGTGCCAAAAAAGGGCTGTTTTTGTTTAACGCCACGCTCATTCCCACCCAGAGGGATGGGGAGGGAACCTGAAGGGAAAAAGTGGGAAAATTGGGATATAGAGAATTCAAGAGATAAAGGCAAAGCTGTGAGAGGAAGCAGAGCAAACCAAACCCCATGGCAGCGACAGAGGGGAAAATTAACTCTGCCCCAGCCAAAACTGTCACATCTCCTGAGCTGGGAGGGGTTTGGGGCACAAAGATGGTGAATTTACCTTTACAGGTGTGCACAGAGAACCATGGAATCACTTGGGGTGGAAAAGCCCTCTCGGATCATGGGATTTAATCCAGCCATTAATCCAAGGCCACCACTGAACCATGTCCCCAAGTGCCACCACATCCACACGAGTTGTAAATCCCTCCAGGGAGGTATTATATTTGTGTTAAATAGATGTGTTTCTATAAATGCACAAATATAAAAGTAACATTCAGGTTAAGCAAGTTACCTGTTCCACCTTTATGTCATACTCTCCATGGACCTTTTTTCCACGAAAAGCCTTGGCCCTGTAGGAAAAAAAGGAAGAGAAAATGAAGGATATCTGTATCTGTAATCAGTGTCTGTAGAAAACAGCCTGTATTGCCTTACAAGTCTTGAAAACAAACAAATACACTAATTAAATCTACCTACAGCACATACACAATTCCCCTTCTTTGCCATCCTTGTATTCTTCATTCCATCCCACAGTATTTTGCAATAAAAAGAATAAGGTGATTTCCAGCACCGAAGTGAAAACACACTGAAATGTTGAAATGTTCTGAAGTCCACGTCTCACAGTTAATTTTATATTAAAATAGTATAAAAGGAGCTCTATTGAACAGGTACAGCCTTGCTCTCAAAGTCAGAAATATCTGTGGAAATTCATTTCCATGTGCACAATTCCCTAACCACCACTCATGTTCACCTTTATCCATGGATCTTCTTTAGAAAAACTTATTGGCAACACTTGTGCTTAGAAACTTTATATGGTTTTTCAAGTATCAGAGTACTGGAGGCTGCTGTTTTCAGATCTTTGAGTGCCTGTTTTTTTTCCTAATCAGTCTTCCTTCCTCTGGACTAGCTTGAGATGAAGTAATTAATGCAAAGGAGAGCTCATGAGCAATTTTCATGCGCCAGGATTGCTGTGATAAAGCAGAACTGAATTCACTGAGGCAGCCATTCCTCAAGGAACCCATCCCTTGTATCCCTCAGGCAGCATGTAACTTCTTTGGACTAAAAGCGAATTTAAGCAAAAAAAGATCAATCAGCTGATAAAAGGGAATTATCCTAACCCTCCGAAGTTGTTAAAGGAATGTGGGATCATTCTCCCTGCATTTTCTTTGCTTAAGTCAAAGCTTAGAGGATGTTCCCTGCTTTTTCCTCGTTCAAGGAAAAACTGGTTGCATAATTCAAAACCAGAACACCACAGGACAAGTGGTAAAAAAGAGTAACTTTGCCCATTTTCAACATCCAACAAAATGCTGCTGTGTGACATGGAATCTATCAGCAATGAAAGCAGTATTAATACAAATATTAACCACTTATCCTTGCTTATTCCCACTGGGGTCCAGAAGACTTTCACCACGGGTCTCAATAGTGGAAGAACCAAACTTCATAAAAATCAAATGAAAACACTGCCTCAGGCAGCATTTCATAAGGAATAAGGATATTTTTTAAAAGAGAGCTTTAGGATTTGCATAATGGATGGCAGAAAGCAAAGGAAGTGTTTATACTGAATTCACACACTACAATATTGCCCAACCATTAATTCTGTATAAACATGCAATTGGTAAGAAGAAAACAAGGAAGAAAGCATTTGTATTATTATTTTTCATGCTGTATTTCTGCCATAAATACACAGGAAAGCTGAAGTTTGAAATCCATGGTTTTGTTATAGGAGGTGCACACTCACCTTAGTGTTATCAGATATTTTGGCCAATTCTAAAAGCAGAAGTTAAACCTAATGTACAGAAATGTCATTGATCACTTGTTTCTCTTTCCAAATTTGTTTAGGAACCCCAAAAGAGGAATGTGAACATCACCTCTGGAAAGCTCTGAAGATTCCAGTCATGTTTTATGGGAAAGCCCAGGAGGTTTGTGCCAGGGCAGGGAGGAAGGTCTCACAATCAGGGCTAATGCCACATCTGCCTCGGGAGGAAAGCATCCAGCTCACATCAACAGGCAGCTTTAATGCCTCTCCGAAAAACTAAAGATTTACCACTGCAAAAGATATTTAAAGCTCCAATTCTGGTCCCCATGAATTTAACAGTTTAATTGAATTCTGTTGGGAACGAAATGAGCTCCTGGGTTTTATTTCTGATGCAGTGACAGGAGACGTAAATGCATTATTGGGCATCACGTGACACATTTAATTTTAATAGAATTATCTTGGCTACATTATAGTGAAGCTGCAACTTGGACACTGGAAAAGAAAAGATCATTTTGTTCAAATCTGAACTAAACTTGCCCCAGCCCATATCAGCAACTGGTACTTCTTTGAGGGAGGAAATGGAACTGGGAAACCACAATGAGCCCAAGGCAGACCCTTCTACTCTTCACTCCAAGTCCACTGCTCATGTGTGTTAGTGAGACAACCAAAATATTCATTAACTGTTAATTGGAGAGATGCTATTCCTCTAAATTCAGTCTCCCTGCTTAAACATGAGGCAACCTCCAAACAGCTAAGCCCTGGCATGATCCACATTTCAACAAATGACTTCAGCTTTGAAAATAAACAGGAATAGTAAGGACTGGAGTTAAGCAATCTGAGGCTTGAAAACAAATCTGACATTCAATCATTTAAAGAGACTAAATTTCATAGCAGCTTTAGCCAACAACTTTTATAAAAATTCATATAATATTCCCCAATATTCTCCAAATGTTGAGCCACAAACTGCAAGAATTTATCTTGGAATCTCTGAAAGAATAACTTACAGGCTCATGACTCAAACATTTCAGTACAAAGCCTAAGAGTTTATTAGCATGTGTTTGCTGTGAAATAGAACCTAGTTTTCATTTTATTTACTCTGCCTAGGAAATTCAGCCATGCCCTGCTTGAGTTATTCCCCATTTTCAACAAAACAAAGAGGCAATCCTATCACAAAGACATTCATTACACACTTATGGTAATTTATTGTTTTTTTACTGAGGAGAGCTGAGAACCAGAATTGTTTGCTGTTATAGATTTACAAGATTCCACTCAATTGTAGTTTAAAATTCCTGTTAAGCCTTATTACTCTTGGCGTGGAGCACGGAATGGCTGTGAGCAGCTCTCAGAGCTTTCCAGGACAGGGTCTCTGAGGAGTGTGAGGTGAGCTGCCAGCGTGAGTGAAGTTAAAATACAAACATGCCCCAAACCAGGTAGCATTTGGCTGCAAAAATGACTTTTTTGCATTGTAGATAAGGAAGAGGAGGAAAGAAAGGAGCATCATCATCCCCCTGAAAGTCAAATGCTCCTTTCCAAAGCCAACAGAGAGAGCAGAGAGCTGTGGGAGGGATGCTGCCCACTGCAGTCACTGGCACGGCCTCTGATAGCCAGAGTCTCTTCAAAATACCTGAAATATTGATGCACTTCTTGCTTCACAATCCATATTTAAAATTAAACAACCAGACAATATGCAGTTGCCATAGAGGCAGCCTGACACGAACTCGCTCTGCTCACTGAACTTTGGCAAGGACAAGGAATGAAGCAGAGTCATTAAAGGTGTTTCAAATATATATATATAAAAAAAAATGATATATTCCCCTCTCCACCTTCCCACAGTTCCACAGAGTATATATATATATGTATATATGTATATGTATATACACACAGAGAGGATATTCCCAAATAACTCTGGAATAACTCTGGCTCTCTGGAATTATCAGTGAGCTGCATGTAAAGATACTCACAGACTAATGGCACAGCCAGACTTCCATGGACTTCAAAAGCCTTGTTACACTAAACTCAACCTGAAACATGTTGAAGAAAAACCAAGCCTGGTCTTCAAGCTGAGGTTTCAAGTTGAGTCCAGTCTTCGAGGGCAAATCTGATTAGAATCAATCGTTCTCTAGTTCAATTAAAAAAGACTTTTGTAAATACAGGAAGACCATAAGATATTGTTAACAAAAGTGGATGGTAAGATCTGCACAGCATTTTCATTTTCTGGGTATTAAACCACAACCCACTGAAACCAGGGGGGTTTCTTTATCAATATCCACATGCTCTACAACTGATAACACCAACAATCTGCTGTGCTGCCTTTTTTATCAGCCAAGATAATGAACATCATCATCTGGATAACTCACCTATGATGAGGTTCTCATGTTTAAACAGAAATTATCCAGAATACTGTAAACACAGGGATTTAAAGACTTACTTTTTTTCACTTGCTCCACATTTCTGCAAAAAGAGACTGATGAGAAACCAAAGAAATATCCTAATTAAAACCTGACTCTGGAAGACCTTGATGTTTTTAAATGTGTAACTCGGATTGTGCAAAGACCCCTCTGGATGTAGAACATGTCCCTTTTGTTTCTGCCTGGTGGAGTCCCAGCCTTGGCACCCAACCCAGCCAGCACTTCCCTCTCACATAAAAGTGGTGTTTGCTCAAGCTATTCCTTCACACGGAAACTGCCTCAGAAGGAGTAAACATCACCACGAAATAAATGACAGAACACACCAGACGTGTGACTTTGAGTGACTTCTAGCTTTACAAGTGCTCCCTGCTGGGCTGGGTTTCATTAGATTAATGATAATCTCCACGAGCAGGAGCTGTGAATCAGCACCACAGCCCATTCCCCTGGCTCTGGGACAGCACAGGTTGTTCCAACAGGTTATTCCAACAGGCTCAGGCTTCCAACAGCTCTGCTGTGCTGTAAATCACTCAGCTGGATGGAATGCCCTCTGCAACAGCAGCACTGCCATGGCAAGGACACACCTCAGGAGGTGACAGTCCACAGAAACCCCACATGAAATTTGATTTATTTCATACAAATATTTTTTCCCCAGCGCGCCAGGTAGGACATGACTGATGCAGTTCTTTGCTCTGAGTTCGGACTTTTTTTGAAGGGGAAAATAAATTGCTCATAAAACCAAATAATAAAAGTGCTTTTGCCAACATGTCTCAGGCTTTGTGGTGTCCCTGTACCTGAAATCATTATATCAAATATTTCTGTGCCTGAGTTGTCAATCGTAAGAGATGGAAAGAGAATTAGTGGGGAAAAAAGGCAAGCACAGTTAATCCTGTCAGGATTTCTTTATCACTGAGCTGCCCACCTCTGTTGAGGACCACAAGGGCGTTGCCTTTCCCTGGTCTTAAAATTAAAAACAAAACAGGGTTTATGGGGAAAAGGGGTTTTTACCTTGGTATTTATTTCAGGATCTTTGGGTGCTGAACTTAGTCCAGGTGGAATGCCCTGAAAATGCATGCACACTGTCACACTGAAATGCACACAATTATAGGCTTTGCAAAATTAACATATTTATCAAAGATTCCCCAGTGAGAGGCTGGAGTGAAGCCCTCGTTGTGAGGAACCTTCCCCCTGGCTGGGCCTGTCTGAGGTTCCAAAATGTGTTCTGGAGAGGCCCTTGGTGTCTGGGGCTCCCAGGATGTTTGCTCTCCTGGTTTAACAGTGCCGTGGGGCTGAGCTGAGTTATCAGCCTTGGGAAGCCACAGTGTGTGGGCTAAAAGCACTGAGAATACATCAAACTATATAAAAGTGTATGTAAGAGGGGTATAAAAGGCAAGAAATCATCCTGGTATCAAGGATGAGCCACCCCACTGCTCAAACTGACTGCTCCTCTCTGCAAGGCTCTCCTGCCCTCCCTTCTGCAGCCTCGAGCAAAGGACTTTGCTAAATATTTTGCTTAAAACCCAATCCCCCTGCATGCACACCTTGCCCCACTCCCCTCACCAGGGATGGCCAAACTCCTGAAAAACCTGAGAAAACACTTTTCAGTGGAGGATTTCCCTGCCCAGGCCGTGGAGGAGCTGCCCAAAGAGATTAATCTCTAAAAGCTTATTTAAAAATAACCCATGGCCTGCCTAGAAATAAGGAGCACGATTTTATCAAGCTCCTTTTATTTTTATCCATTTCCCTGCCTGGGCTGCACACNAATTTTATCAAGCAGCAAAGGTTTCATTTCCCTGCCTGGGCTGCACACCTCTCTTGCTAGAAAGGTGGTTTTGGTTTTTTTCACAACAGATTTTTATGTGGCACCTTCAGGGGCTTCCATAACCTCCAACTCAATCCCTTTTTTTTCATTCTCCTAATTTATTATCAGCCCTTTCTTTTTTTTAACAAGTTCTCCCATCCCTTGGCATGTATCAGATCCCCTCTACTCTGATCATTTAAACAAAACAGAGCCATTTTTATTCTCTCCAGCCCAAGAAGCATCTTTGTTGCTTTAATCTGGAGGGTTTCTCTTTGTCCCCCTGTTCTGAGTAGAGTGTTTGCACTGGAGATGGAATGCAGAAGAAAAAGTGCCTCCTACTCCTGAATCTCTCAGTCGAACTGAAATTTTCTGGGTCTTTTAAACAGCCTGCTCAACTGAAAATGCCTCATTTTCTGCCCACTCAAGGTGAAACAAGTCCTCTTTCATGCCCAAACACCAGCCAGCCTTTCTGGTGATGTCTCCAAATCCCACACCTCCCGTTATGTAATATTTACCATTAGCCCATTACTTCTCTGCAAGATTTACAGTCACGATGTAACTTCTGCGAGCTCCTTTTCTGCAAATTGGATGATAAATGAGAGTATTTTTGAATGTTCATTCCCTCACCAGCAGAAGACCTAATACGTGATGCAACATCCCCCCAACCTTTTCCAAATCTGTTAGGCTCATTAGGACGACTACTACACTTTCCCAGGGCTGGGGTCATAAAAATATTTTGTACTCATAAGATGAACAGAAAGTTCCAACTTTTTTTTGCAGGAAAACATCGCCAGACAAATTACGAAATATTGCTGTGCTGAATCCAGCTTTTATTTATTTATTTTATCAAGCCTCAGACTGCATCCTCTGCACCAGCTGCCCTGAGTTCCTCATCTCCTACAACAGTATTGCAGGATAAAGTAACAAATTTGGTGTTGCCCTACCAGCTAAGTGGTCCATTCTTTCTATTTCACCTGCTGATATCCAAGATAAAGGAGCACAAGCTGTTATTGAGCAATCCTGCTCAGAAAGGAAGGCACCTCATCTTGAATTCAAGTGGTTAAAATGTCCCACAGTGCAGCCCCTGGTGAAGAGTGAGGCAGAAAAAACCCCCAAACCAGCTAGAAAGATAATCTAGAGGTATGTTAGTTTATTTTTTCTTATCCAGGTAAAGGAAACAAAGTGAACCTAAAGACTTTACGCTGCCAGGAGGTAATTTCTGGCAATGTCTGATGAGCCATATAAACCAGCATGGAGTGAAAGAGCCTCTGAGACTGAATCCAATCCACTTCTTCATCAGAAATGCATCTGCCTTTTAATTTTTCTATTTATACCAAGTTCTCCGAGGTGTTTCAGACATCTCCAAGGAAGATGTGTGACTCTGTGAGGAAAATCTGAATTGTTTATGCCTGGAGACACTACAGAATGTTACTTCACATATAACGTGTTGGGTTGTGACATTGTTTGAATTTTCACCTTTGGGGATCCTGAATTTAATACAGAAAATGTATCTTAAAAGCCTCTCTGAGGTTCTGGATGAACCAGACAATGGAAGGAAAGGAAGAGGGGGAAGATGCAAGTCATGCACTCCCACTAACATCACATTACAGGAGTACTTGAAGCCCCATTTGAACAAAAAACCCAAATAATCGCTGTAAAACAGCATTTGATGTTTCAATTCTTTTTTTTTTCGTGCAAATGGAACTTTTATGTTTATACTCAAGACAACCACGTGCTGCCCTGTTTCTCTGAGTGGATCAATCAGGAAACCTCATCTTGGTTTAGCATCTGCACAGAGGCAGGAAGGAAGGGAGCTGATGGCTTTTGCTGCCCTCTTCTGTGGGAAGAAATGCAGAGGAGATTGGCTGAGCACTGGTTTCCAGTCACGGATAAACAGATCCATGATCAAACCCCTGGATTTCCCAGCTCTAAGGCAGGAGCCACAGGCAGGAGGTGGCTGGAAATAATGGGAATAATGGGAATATTTCAGTGCCTGCCTGTGCTCAAGGATGGGTGACAGGCACCACATGTGGCATGAACCCAGCTTGGAAACAGCTGAAAGCCACCAGAAAAAGCACAATAACAGCACCAGTCAGAACTGAAACACTCTCTCTGCGTTTCACGCAGCATAAGCAACAACTCACAAGGAAATTAGTGACTGACATCCGATGGATTAAATTACTGCTAATTGCTGATGCTTTCTTTGATCTCCTCTATTTGCAGGTGGGCTCATGAATATTTTCAAGGTGGGCTTTTTTCTCCCACATACACACAGTTTCCACGGTTTCACGACAGTCTCCTCTGACTCTAAATGTGGCTCAGAAACTGGGTGGCACTTCCAGTGCAATCTCCTCACCTCAAGGGAGGGAGAATTTCATTCACAGCGCTCAGCAGAGAACAGAAATAATTTATCAGCTTTTAATGGAAGAATGAGCCTCAGAAATGTGCATTTTACCTAGCTGCTGCCTTTGGGGGAAGGTCCAAATGCTGCCACAAAAACTCAGTTGCTCCAAGATGCTCGAGGCTGTTGTTCACCTCCCTGCTGGCGGATCCCTGGGCAAGCCTGCAGCCCGTGGTTCATCTGGAGAAGGGAATGGGAATGCTTTTCCCATGGAGGAGCTGCCACTTGGCAGAGCCCCCCACAGCAGCCCTGCTTACGTAAGAGCCAAAAAGCTGCAGTTGGTTACTGGTAAATATTTTTGCTGTGTGAGTTTATGAGTCCGGGCGAGGATGATCCTCCCGGAGAGTAAACAAAGCACAAACAAATATCTGCACCCAGAGGGAGAATGTGTTCATGATTAGTGCAAAATTAGCAAAATAAGGCCTGCTGGGACAAAAAAATTCAGGATGTGTTGAAAACCTCTTGGAGCTGGAGACTCAGGGTGTTGGTGCTGCGAGTTTAATTCGCTTCAGAGGAAAAAGCTGCTCCCCTCAGTCTGCTCTGCTACTGCATCCACACTAATTAATCTCCAGCTCTGTCAGGGCTCCGAGGCAGCTCTCCTGTCAAAATCCCACAGGATGGCACTCTGCCAGTGTCTTCTCAAATCCTTCTCTTTTTCGTTCATGAGCTGGGGAGAAACTAGAGCACCCAAACTGAGCAAGTAATCCCTAAGACCCCAAGAGCACAGTCAGAGGAAGTTCACCACAATTCAAAGACATGGCCATTAATTTATTTAAAAGCAAGCCCGTGAATCTTCCTGACTACTTTTGAAGTCAGGATTTTCTATCTTTTCTCCTCTTCTCTTTTTTCACTTTAGAGGTTCTTTCTTACCCCCAGTGGTTTTTATACTTGTCTGAACCAACACCTATTTTCTATAGCACCCAGAACACATCTGCTGAGCACTGTGTTCATTAATTCCATTGTAAGCTCCTGCAGGCTGAGTTTCTCCATTCTCATGAATTGTTCCATTGTCCAGCAGCTAATTAAAAAAAAAAATATATATATTGCACTGTTGAGTTACAGACAGAATCTGAAGTATTTTATGTTTTGTTTTGAGGCTATTTTTAAGATTTCTTATGGGTGGATCTCATTTTTTTTGATCATCCAGCCATAACTTGCACTGACTGTGTGAAGCAAACAAGGGCAGATTCCTTCAGGAACACTTAAGGGCAACCAAAGCCAATCTTAGAGACTTTTAATAAAGGTTTTTGTGTTTATGGGCATTTCTTCTAAATGCATTTCACATTCTGCCAGTTCAACCAGGGTTGCTTAGGACAAAAATCCTGCATTTCCATGTGAGTTTGTATCTCCAGAGGTTTCAGACTTCACTGGGGTGCCAAGGAAAGGGAAGGAATCCAAACCAAGACCCGATCCAGCAATGTCTGTGTTTGGGGAATAAGGAATCCCTGGAGGGAAGCTGAGCTCCTGCCCCATTCCAGGCTGGAGGAGAGCAGGACCTCACCTACATCCAGTCCAGCACTGCCATCTGCCGGGAGCTGCAGCTCGGGAAATCCACTGGCAAAAAAAACCACCCAAGTTCAGAGTGCTTTCACTAATTTGTCAATCTAATTACTCATTAAAAAGAAACGGTGGTTTCATTTTGAACCGAAATATTAATCGCTGTAAATAAAACTGGAGCAACTGAAGGTAATTTGAGCAGTAATTTCCAGCTATTCACCATCCTACCTATTGGGCTCTATTAATTCTGCAAGATTTCAGAGGGAAAAGGAAGAGCTGAGGTATTTTCTCATCTGTACTTCAGATCAAAATTAAGGAAATAAAATTATCACAATCCAGGCTACAGTGAGGCTTCCCTAAGACACATGAGTACAGAGCTTGCAATGACCAAAATTCATCTCTGCCTTTTGCTTTTACATTTTCCCTCAGTTTGAGAGACCGAAAAATTCGAAAATAAATTTTAAAAACCCATTAATGCACAATTATTTAATAAAATAATATTAACTCGATTCGATTCCCCAAAGTTTTCTTTCTTCCACCATAGTGAATCTCACTTATGAAGTTGTGCCAGGTGTGGAGTCTGGTTCCCCTTATTGAACATGAAACCTGGGCCTCCCTGGCTGGGACACAGCTCCTGGAAAAAGCTCCCCCTTGGACAGGGAGGGGTGGAGAGAAAGTAAAGGGGAGCCTTGTGCTCAGAAACACACACAGGACAGGTCTAGATACCAAAAACTCTGAGACAAAAAAAGTGGGGAAACTCCCAGTACCAATTTATGACAATTTTTTTGCATCCCTCATCCAGAAGAAAGAGGAGGAAACGTGGTCATTTTACCTCAGTTTATCATTGGGTATTTACAGAGGCACTAAAGCATTCAGCAAAATTACCCAGTTTTCAGCATTTGCAAGAGTCTAATTGAGAGCCTAATTGTTAATTTTAAGCGTCCCCATCCTGCCAGCAGCCCTGAGTGACAGGCAGGACAGCTGGGGACACTTTGATGGCTGCTCCCCTGCTCCTCTCCATCTTCCTTAGGAGCTTTCCCTCAAGTTATCCCCAGCACAAACTCCTTGTGCCAGGGTGATGTGTCTAAAACCATTCAGAACTCCCATTTTCAGCAGGTGTGCCCAGAAAGGAACAGAGGAAGGTGAGCAGCTCTGTCCAAAGCTGTGTTATTGTGCCAGGGTGATGTATCTAAAACCATTCAGAACTCCCATTTTCAGCAGGTGTGCCCAGAAAGGAACAGAGGAAGGTGAGCAGCTCTGTCCAAAGCTGTGTTGTTTCCTTGGTGGCCCTGACAGAAAGCAGGGGATCATTATTGCACATCCAGACACAACCCCTGGCTAGAAAAAACACCTTGGAAACACTCCCAGAGCCACAAATTGGGTTGTTTTCTGGACTTTGCTGCTGAGCAAGAAGACAGCTGGGAGGGTCTGATATTGGCTTTCTCTCGAGGGTGCCTTTAATGACACTCAGCACATCCAGGAGTGCAGAGCAGCTGAAGGCATGGGAATTTTTGTGTTCTCTCTCAGCAGCCCAAACAAGCATCCCCAACCAACCCCATCCCAGCCAGCCCAGCAGCACTGGGAACACCCTGAGCTCTGCATCCAAAGGGCTGAGCTGGGAGTGAAACACAGGCACAGCTTCACAGCCAAGGAAGGGAAGCATTTATGAACCTTTCTACATCACAGCTTTATTAAAAAAAATCTCCAAAGGTACCAGGTCAATGCTGCAAAATGTCATCCTTTCCATACTTGTGTGAATCCCCATATTTTGAGCCCTTTCCTGGACTGGCAGCTTGAGGAGAGCAGTTTAATAAGGGCTTAATTCCAGCCCACAATATTGTGATACTTGGATTAATTGGCAGCTCCAACACAAGACTTGGTTTAGGCTTTCCTGAGGGCTCGTTTTGGTGCCAACCCCCTATAAAAAGTATCACAACTTTCTGTCTCCTCCCTGGGTTCACAGTGCCTTCCTCCTTCTCCCCTTCTTCACTCTCTCACCCCCCACCACACATTTAAGAGCTGAGAGCTCAAACACCTCCCAATCCCCCTGTTTATCCAAGGTTTCCATTCCATTATCACACAGATACTGTGGGATATTTCCCCCTCCTCTAGGCAAGCTACAGCTCTCATCTTCCTGCAAGACAATCTCCCATTATTTATCCTATTTGCCTTGGATGGAGTAGTCCTGGCAACCAAGTTTAAGCAGACTCCAAGGACTAGTGGTGTCTTGAGATGAAATTCCTCACTCAAATCCTGCAATATGCTCCTTTCTGAGCACAGGCAGAAAACCCATTAACCTGAACAGATGGGAGGTAGTCTGTGGGCAGGCAAAATCTGTTAGAGCAAAAAACTTAGAATTTAAAAAAAAAAAAAAAGGAAAAAAATTTTTAAAAAATCTGGCTCACAGGCCTGATAAAAATCACAAGATTGGCATCAGAGATCCCTAAATTTTAGGAGGAAACATGTGTTTTAAAGAAAACAGACACGTGATTCTTTTTATTTGTCGTGTGTTTTTGACTCCCCTCAAGGCAGAGTCCCCTGATTTATTTATGGGCTCATTACTTGTTTACTGTAACCCTAATTAAAAAACAACAACAACAAAGATGCCCCCGAGAAAATTCCAAATTCTTGGAACATGAAGGCACTCAGTGACCTGTGCTGGTTTATTTTTAAGGTGTGGAAAAGCAACTGCCAGACAAATCCAGCTGGGACTGGACCAGGCTGCTGCTCAGCCCCAGTTCCAGGGCAGAACAACTGGAAAACACCAAGGACACAAACGAGGCCCAAGGAATATTTTGCTCTGTTCATCAACTGCTAAACTTCCTCGCAGCCACAGCAGTGTTTGCTTTCATCTCTGTGCTTGGGCTTGATAAAAACTGATCTGCTGAGTGTGGAATTGCCACGGCTCCAAAAACAAGAGTGAGCCACGGAATTCCCAAACCCAGCAGGAGAGATTAAAATCTGCCATTATTCCTTGAGCTGGTATCTCCCTTCTCCCAGGGCAGAGCTGTGCGTCCTTCTCCAACCATCTGCTGAGCCTGGTGCAAAAGAGTTGAGTTTCCTAATGACAAAATTATCTATTTTATTCCAAAGTTGTACCCTTTTCCTTGCCTTCCCCCCCCAAACCCTGCTAGCAAATCAGTTTTTATGAAGTGAAACACAGCCAGACTAAACCAACATGTTGGATTTGCTTTCTGCTCTCCTCTTGCTCCCTCTTCTCCCTGCTGGATTTCTAACACACATCAGAGGCCAACAGCAGCCACTTTTCCACTTTCCCCACTCAGCTCCTATTTCCTATCCTTTATCTATTTATTAATATATCTATTATAATATTTCCTATTTCCTTTATCTTTGTCCCAGCTGTTTCAGGGCTTTGTTGCTTTCCTGCTCCACGGATGCTCAGCAAAGTACTGGATGTCAAATAAAAAAAACCCTAATTTTGCAGTAGCTTTGTGCAGCTCTGAGTTCCCTTGCAGTGCTCATGTCCCATGCCCAATTATTTCAGCAGCAGGGGCCTGACCTGGAGCTGAAGTGGTGGCTGGACGTCTGTGCATGCCTAGATGTATAAATTATTTATATATCTGTACAAAAACATGCACATATGTGTGTGTTTAGAGGTCTGCAAGGCCACAGGTGTCACTTTTCCTCTCATAAAATTCACTTTGCCTCCATAAATCCCCAGCTTTTCCTCTAAAGAGTGCAGGTATTGCATCTGAACCCCCAAAACCCCATTTTTATTTGTTCCCCTGCAAACCATCAGCATGAGGACAGGAGGTCAGTGGGCAGGAGGCAAGTGGAACCTCCCTCAACAACTCCTCCAAGGTTTGCTGCTCAGCAAAGGCACAGAAAAAAACATCCACAACCATGAGGATTGGGGTATTTTTTTAACCTGATATTCCAAAAAATCTATCATTTTCTGCACAAAGCTTAATTTCAGACTTCCCATTCCCAATGAAGCCAATTCCAGACTGCCCAGGCACCGTGGAAAATTCGTGGAATTATTTCCCCACCCCACAAATGATGACGAAGAGGATGAAGAGAAGGAGGAAGGAGTTTGAAAGGAAAGTGCCAGCAGGGCAAAGCAGACTGAAAAGTGATTTTTTTCTTGCTGCCCCAAAGGTTTTTGTGCTGTCAGGGGAGCAGCAGGGAGGCAGGTACAGCTAAGGACATCCTCATCACTCTCGATGGCAGCAGTGCTGGGTGACCTTAGGGAAGCACAAAAGGATCCACAAGATCCAGCTTGGGGCAATTTGTAATTCTCCATAAATAACACAGCTCTGCAGGGCTGCATCTTGTTAATAATTCCTATTAATTTTTTAAATAGATACTTATACATAAAAAAATCTTTATATCTTTTTGTACCTTTAGATCAACGTAAAATATATCTACATATTGTACATATTTAAACCCTTTTTATATTTATAGATTTCAGTCCAATAAAACACTTTATTGATATATATTATATATATTATATATATGATACCTATTTTTATATATTATTACATTATATACTACTTTTTTTAAAAAAGAAAAAGGAAACAAGGGAAAATTCTTCCATTTTTTGATAATTACAGCAAATGGATGTAAAGCCTTTTAAAAAGTGCTTATTTTCTTTTTTTTTTAAATGAGAATATATTAAGCAAACTTCAGAAAAACCATTATTGGAGTAAAATTTATTCTAGGCCTGGAGAGTCCAATGTTCCCTGTGGAGTTTGGTTCCCCAGGTCTCTGAAGATCTTTACCACCTGAATTGACACAGATTGTCTCAGTGTTGTGAACTGAGACTAATATGAAACCAAGAAAAATTCAAATTGGATTTTGAATTCATTGAATTCCACTGGAATTCATTGTGAAAACACAGGTCATTTAACAGAACACAAAAAAACCCCTAAAATTGCAGTTTTAGAGGCAGAGGAGAACAAGAAAGTGCCTGTAAGAAAGCTGACACGTACTCTTATATAAAGCAATTTATTTCCCTCTATCCAAATCCCTCTCTCAATTAAAAAAGAATGGAATTACTGCAAAAAAAAAAAAAAAAGGATTTCTCAGCTGAAAAAGAAAAAGTCAATACAAGGTTTTGATTGCGGAATATATGAAACCAAAATGATGCTGTTCCTTTATCAACACACAGCAGAAGTTACCATGGGCCTGAGCCACTCTCAGGACAGAAAATAAAAGTCTTCCCAGCAGAAAGAACACTCTGTAACATATTCCATGAAATTCCCAGCCACTGACACCACTGATATAAATCCCACAAGAAAGATTGGCCTGATGGCTCAAGGTCATTTGGGTAGAATGATGAATGAAAATCTCAGTGCTGGTAGTTCCTCTATGAACCCCTCAGCTCCCTTAACAGATTTCCCTGACCTGGGCTCTGAAAACACCAAATCTCAGTGGCATATTTATTATTAACACTGCAATTTGATGAGAATTTCATTTACAGCAGAGGAGAAGGGGGACTAGAGAAAGGATTCTACACGACAACATTGGGGGAAACACAGTTTTTGAAATAGAAATAAGAAAATAGAACAGCATTTGGCTTCGTGTGCCTTCATTCTCATAACTCATGTATTTTAAAGCCTCTCATGTCCCAATAAAGCTGCAGTTTTTCAGGGACTTTATTATTTCTGAACGCTGAGAGTTGGCAGAACTGCATAAATGAACCAGACAAAAAGGATTACCTCTATTTTTCATTACTTCCATTACTCTGGGGAGGTTGGTTTTTATCTTCCCTGGGATGAAAAAGGAGGAATTACCAAGCAGAGAGGACATTTCTCAGCCCACGTTCTCCCCAAACACAATTTCTGTCACGGTTTCAGCTCCAGGCTGGAGATCTGAGATCCCACAGCCAAAGGGGGCCCAGGAGGTGTTTGTCCCTTCCTGCAGAGTCACTGAAAATGGGCTGATTCCCTCCTTCCCTGCCCATATTTCCCAGCCTTTTCCAGTGGGATCCCTGTCCCGAGGAGCTCACAGCCCTTTGTGCTCAGCCCTAAAAGCAGAGCAGGCAGGAGTTCTTTATTCTTATTTATTCCTATATATTCCTATTTATGTATTCCTACTTATACCTATATATTCCTATTTATACCTATTTATTCCTATTTATGTATTCCTATTTACTCTTGCTCCTGCCCCTGGAGCCACAGGTGCTGTTCCCAGCTCTCACTCCCAGTTTATATTGTTCATCTTTGTGGGGCAAGGTGGGTTCTGGGCTCAAAACAAAAACACAAAACATCACTAAAATGTATTCCCTGCAAACCCCAAGTGACTTTCAGATTGTCTGGGATGGGAGCAGGAAGGTGGCAGGGATTCTGTAAAAGCTGCTCACCCATCCCTTCTCCCTCTCCCTTCACTGAGGGGCTTTAATCCTCCTCTCTCCTGTTGGAATCCAGGGAAGCCAAAAAACTTCTGATCTTTTAGGGACAAATTTTATCCCTATAGCTCCTCAAAAAGGCTTAGCCTGTGAACTAAGCCCGTGGGGAAAGCTGCCCCCACTTGTGGGTGAGTGGAAAGCACCAAAGAAATGAAGAGATTGTTGTTAAAAGCACGACAGAGAATGGGTTTGTAGTTTTAGATTTTGCCCTATATATTAATATGAGGACAACATGNCCCTGTAGAAAACTAAATTTATGCCAAGTATTCCTTAAAACATCCTAAACTGTTCTAAGAGAATCAACTTTATAAGCTGAAGAATTATTCACATACTACAAGAGATTATGTATTGGATTTATTGGTCCTAAATGGATTTAAGACCAACATGTGCTAAGCAATGGCTTGCCAGGTTTGGAAGAGGATCTGGATTTGTGTGTTCTGAGAGCTGCCACATTTTAATTTATTCATTACAGAGGAGCTGTGTCCCAGAGAATGGCCAAGGCAGGAGGGCAGACACTGCCTGGCACACAGAGCAGAGCTTTTCCTGCCAAGCCAAAGGACTGCAGAGCTCTGTGCGTGCTCTGAGAGGTTTTGGAAGTGGGACTTAAAAAGTAGTGTAAGTAGAATGTAACAAAAATGGGTTGCAGTTCAAATCCTGGAACAACTAATTATCAATCACACTAAAATTCTTTTCTCTCCCAACCTTTTCCCCCACCTGTCTCTACAGTGGGCAGCAGAAAAGGAACGAATTTTTTACTTCCAGGCATCTAAGGACAGAGGAATTTCCTCAAAAACAATAATAAAATCTCCCCACAGACCCAGAATCCAGTACTGCCAGTGCCTCTGTGACAAGAGGATCCAGATTAGAAATACTGGCACAAAAAATTTAACTGCTAAGAACTGATGTAAATGCACATCTGCTGGCACACGGCTCACAGAAGTATTTTATCTTGAATTTATCAACACTTGAAATAATTGGTGATAACAAATAATGGATTATTCCATGGATTATTATTACATCACTGAAGTACAAAAGGGAATTTTGTGTCTGTATTCTGTATCCTTCAGTTTCCCTTCCTTTCCCAGAAGTTCTCCAGTGGGACTTTTTCTTGAGGATTTTGGAAAGAACAATATTTAATTTCCAGGGTGACACTTTCCAAAGTACTGTTTTGTTGCTTTTTGCACTCCTGACTTAATTATTTTGCAATAACACCAAGCCATTTTTTTGTGGCAGCCAGCTTTGTGACTCTGTAATTACACCAAATGCTTACAAAAATTACACTTGCAGTTACATTGCAATTTAGAAATCTCCCATTTAAAGAAAGTGTTGCATTTTTTTCAAGAGCATTGTCCCACCAATGTTAAATAATTGCTACTTTTTAAAAGTAGCGTGAATAAAATACAGGGGGAAAATCCAATGTGTGCTGCTCAGAAGGAAAAGCCACGCTTTTTTTTTTTTTATATCCCCAAATCTAGAAAATGTGGACTTGAAAAAAAGCTCACAGTCCAAACACATCCTCCCACACTGACTTCACATGGAGGACTGGCTATTTCCTATTATCTCAGTTATCCATTACTTAGAATATGTTAAAATGAATAAAATGATTAATAAAATCACGTTGGTTTCTTGTGCTTCAAGAAGTGACTTATATCAGTGATCAGCCTAACAGCACACAAAGGTTCTAGAAATAGATGGCCTTTGGGGGAAGAGATGAATTCACTCCACACACTCTGAGTCAACTGGAAGCCATGGAGCCTCAGTTATGCAAGTGCCAAACCCAGCTGAAATCCTAATTTCACATCCATACTTCCACAGCCCCAGTTACACACACCCCCTGTATATATAGAGATGCAAATCACTTCATTCCACTTCTCCAAAAGCTCCTCTGTGGTAAAGACAGGGAGATCTTCTGTCAGGGAGCTGTGCACAGATTGACTCCCGAGCAGGGAGGAAATTAAATCCTCCGTGAAGGAACAGTCATAACTGTGCATTATTACATGGAAAAGAAGGGCCACACGTGAAAAAATAAAATAAAAAAAAACATGTTCAGACGTGAATCATGGATTCATATTCAAAATATCCCCCTGGAGTTGTCATCTTCGGGCACTCCGAGCTGAATTCAATGCAAAATGTGGGTTTGTTTCCTCCCCTTGCTCGCGCAGACGTATTTTCCGACAGATGGAAGGTGAGTAAGTGGCCGTGGGCTCTCCCTGCAGCAGCAGCAGCTCACAGAACAGCCCTGCCCGGTGCCCAGCTGACTCAGATGCTGCCACCTGAGCAGAAGTCATTTCTCCCAAATGGAAAACCAAAATGTGACAGAGCCTTCGCCACCAGCGATTCCCGTCCGGAACAGAGCAGGGAGAATCCATCCCCCCCTCCCAACACAGGGCTGGGCATCAACAACATCCCTGAGCTTCTCATCCCTGGCAGGGCTTTGGCTGCTGGGGAATGTTGGTGCCAAGGCCAGGGCAGGCAGCCAGGAGCAGCCAGGAGCAGCCAGGAGGGAGCAGGGAGAGGAGCAGGGAGAGGGACTTGAGTGGGCACTGCCAGGTGGCACTGCCAGGAGGAACCCAAACACCTCCATGCCCTCCATGGTGCCTCTCTCTGATGCCTTAGGATTTAACTTTTCTCTGTTCCCATCCTGCAGTGCCCAGTGTAACTCTGCAGGTCCCTGGAGCTCGTTCAGTGCTGTTCTCTCATGCTCACACTGACATAACAAAGCCTCTCCAGCTCGCTCTCCAAGGACACCCAGACCCTCCTGGGCCCAACAACTGCAAACCTTCATCTTGGGGAGAGAAAGGGGGGCAAGCTTGGGCAAATTACATCCTTGCCTGGCTTCTGCTTGGGCAATTAATGCTGATATCAAAGTGGGAAGAACTCGGGAGCTGTCATTGTCCATTTTGGGATGCACTGAGGCAGGAGCCTCTGGAGCCCAGAGTGTGACTCTGAAGGCCTTTCCAATCAATCCCTCCTTTATTCCTTTATTCCTGTCTGCTCTCAGTTTCTAGGGAGCCATTTAAGGCATCATCTCCATGCCATGCTGGGAAATCTCCAGCCTGGAATGGTGCAGGGCAGGCTGTGGGAGGTGCTGGTGGCACATGCCAAGTGTCCTGTGGCATTTAAACTTCACCTGAGTGTCCTGTGGCATTTAAACCTCACCCAAAACCCAGCTCTTCCAAACACATTCTCATCCACAAAGCCTAGTCCCACCTGAGGGGGGGAGGATTTAGGAAGGGCTTGAACTGGGAGGAGGGGGGAGTTGCATCACCACCTCTGCTCCTAATTGGTGATTTTTGGCAACCACGCTAATTTGCTAAACTTACAGAAATGTATTTGCCCCCGTGGAGGGTGAGTTTTTGTGGACACTTTCCCTATCTGCCCCTGGAGGCCTCCAATAAAGACCAACTTCTATATTACCTCCTAGACTAATATTATCCCAAAGGTTTAGCAAATTAGCATTAATTGACAAAAATCACCAAGAAGCTCTCAAAGAGCTGTTTTTTGGCCTTGGTTCCCAAAAAGAAGCAAGATAGGATAGGGGCTTTGGAATGTGTGTTTGGTATTTTTTTAGGGAAAAGTACTGGGAAAACCAGCCACGAATACAACAACAGGCTACAGAGCTGCAAATAGATGTGTGTGAAGAACATGGAGAATATATAAAAGAAAAAAAAGAGGCAGAAATCAATCCAGCATCACTCATTTACACGCACTTCCTCCCGTGTAACATATATTTAGCAAAGAGCCGTGGTGGTTTTGTTCTCTCCCCTAAAGCTGCGCTTCAGTCCTGCAGCACGACTTCCCCTGCAGTCGTGCCTCAATTTTCACCACTTAGGCACTCAGAAGTGCCCAAAAATAAAACAACTGCTTCCATTAGTAGCTGGGAAAGATCAAGCTTCACATTTAAATTTTGCTTAGCAGAGCAGAGTCAAATCTTTCTACCTGCTGAGCACCGACTTTACTCACGTCACTCGTGTCTTCCTCACATGGCAGCAAGGATTGAGGATGTTTTGGGGCAGAAACATGCAATGGGGAGGTTAATTATTATAAACTCACTAGGTTGTAAAATCTGAAGCAGCTGATGGTGATGCCAGGATGATGATTTTTTTGCTTTTTCTTTCATACCCCTCTATATAACCTTTTATATAGTTTTATGTATTCTCAGTGCTTTTAGCCCACATACTGGTAATTTTTCATCCCTATAACTCAGCTGAGACCCATTGCTCTGTTAAACCAGAAAACCAAACAGTCTAAAAGTCCCAACGTCCTCTCCAAAATGTGTTTTTGTAAACTAAGATAAGCCAAAAGTGCCTAAAAACAAGAAGTTAATTTGAACCTCTCATTAAAAAATCTTTGATAGATGTACTAATATACAAAGCCTATAATTGTGTACATTTCAATGTACAGAAACAGTATGGAAATGTCTAAATTTCATCCAAACAGGGCGAGCTCTTTCCATGTGATTTTGGATACCCCTCTGAACCCTTCCTTTCTCCTGTGTTTGTCTTAAAATCATTCCCTAAAACACATTAAGGATTTCACCCAAGCACTTCTATGCGATTTTGGATACCACTCTAAATATTTCCTTTCTCCTATATTGATCTTAAAATCATTCCCTAAAATACATTAAGGACTTCACCCAAGCACCTCTATGCGATTTTGGATACCACTCTAAATCTTTCCATTCTCCTGTGTTTATCTTAAAATCATTCCCTAAAACACATTAAGGATTTCAGCCAAATAACTGAAGCACCTCTGGGATTTTGGATACCTCTCTAAACCCTTTCTTTCTCCTGTGTTTATCTTAAAATCATTCCCTAAAACACACTAAGAATTTCAGCCAAGCACCTCTATGTGATTTTGGATACTTCTCTAAAACCTTTCTTTTCCCCTGTGTTTATTTTAAAATCATTCCTAAAAGACATTAAGGATTTCACCCAAGCAACTCAAGCTGATTTTGGATATCTCTCTAAACCTTTTCTTTTCCCGTGTGTTTATATTAAAATCATTCCTAAAACATATTAAAGATTTCACCCAAGCACCTCCATGTGATTTTAGATACCCTTCTAAATCTTTCCTTTCTCCTGTGTTTATTTTAAAATCACTCCTAAAACACATTAAGGATTTCACCCAAGCACCTCCACGTGATTTCGGATACCTCTCTAAACCCTTCCTCCTTCTCCCATTTCTCTTGCAATCACTGCCTACAGGAGCACGAGGAGCTCTCTTCCTACAGAACCAGCTCGTGCTGGGCTGGGGCCATTCCCAGCTGGCTCCTTCCTCCCTCCCGAGCCGTGAGCATGACAAGGGGACAGCCACAGAGAGCCTTTTGGTGTGGTGAGAGGGGACATTGGCTCTGCTGCTGCCTCCTGAGTGTCTGTGCTCACAGATGGTGCCTCCAGCCCTGCTGCCAGCTCCTCACCGAGCTGTTCCCGATGCCATCCCGGGCTCGGCACCTGCTGCTGGCACAGGGACACGGCCCCAGCAGGGCTCAGGGCAGCACACACACACACACACTGAACAGCTTCCCAGCTGGGGCAGAGGCAGCCAGGGCCACAGGAGAACACAGAGGTAAAGGCGTGGGGAAAGGCTGGATGTGGTGAATCCCTCTGGGAAAGCTGTTCTCCACCTCCTTGGAATTATTTCTGAATTCTCCTCCTATTTAGGAATTCACCCACGTGGACAGCAATGCAACTTTAATGAATTTGGGGTTTTAGCCACCTCCCAAAGACTCCTTCAGAATAATCCCTGGGCTACGAAGCAGCACTGGTGACCAGGGCTCCTCTGCTATGGGCCTGAAACCATTTGTTCTCCCTGTGATATTCAAGTTATTTTGCTCCCATACACCTCATTCCAGCTGCTACCTCACAGAATCTGCTTGACAGGACTTGAGGAAAAAGATGCTCCACATCTGGCAAAGAAAATCACAGAATCACAGAGCATCCTGAGCGGGAAAGGACCTCCAAGGATCATCTAGTGCAGCTCCTGTCCCTGCACAGACACCCCAAAAATCCCACCTTGGGCATCCCTGGTGTCCAAACGCTCCTGGAGTTCTGGCAGCCATGAGAGATTCCCATGGCTTTTCCCAGTTTCTCTAGGACTTTCCCAGATTCCCCAGGCTTTTCCCAGATTCTCTGGGATTTTCCCAGATTCCCATAGCTTTTCCCAGATTCTAGCTCTTTATTCCTTGGGGTCTGGAGAAAGGACAGAGCACTGCAGCATCCTGAAATATAAGGCAGCAGAAGAAGGTGGAAGATGAACATTCTGTGGATATTTAGCCATAAAAAAGATGTTCATGAGCATTAGAGAAAAGCCTTTGATCTGTACCTCCTCCATTGGGAACGTGGAATGGAGGTGGGAGAGCAGCACTGCTCACAAGGTTAACTGGAATCACAGAATCAGATAATGACTGAGTCAAGTTACAGACAGATCAAGGATCTTTCCTCTTCCAAGCTTCCTTCCTGGGTGCTACTCTTACTGAAATCACTGGGCTGAGGGGAGTGATGCAGTGTGGGAAGTTAAAAATTAAACTTTCTCCAGGTCAATGGCAGTGTTATGCCCAAAATCAGAAGCCAGAGCTGCAGACAGAGGCTGAGCCATGGTGTGCCTGCTGGTGGCTCACTGAACCTCTGTGACAGCTCCTAAAACCTCTCTGCAGCCACCTGGTTCCAGCTCAAAACAGTTCCACACCCCAGGGAAAGCAACTGCTCATGCAACCAACAGATAATGGAGCCCACAAGGGGAGCCAGGAGCCAACCTCACCCACCAGCACTCCCCAGGATTTATCTGCTCCCTGCCTCCGTTTTTGTTTCCAGGTAAAAGTCAGCTGAGAAAATAACTTCTCCTTCCCTGCAGTTAAATTTTGTTGCAATTAGAAGTGCTCCCTGCACTTTCCTGCTTCCCCAGAAATTAGATGAATGCTTTTATTTTGGTTTTCACTCACCAGCTGGAGGAAGGGATGTGACCTTCATAGGTCACCAGGAGTCTGTGACAAGCCAAGGGTAAAAGGGCAAGATGGAAAAGAACAACAGAAGAGTAACCAAGGCTACACAGTAAGAAAGAATGAATAAGTTAAGAGACACAGAGATGAGATTTTATTATAATTTCTTCACCTGGACAAGCTTTGCCCCTGCTCTGACCATGGTATGAGAGAGGCATTGCTAGAATCTGAACCCACAAATTCAAAAATTAAACAAAGAGGGTAGAAATCATCTTTTCCCCTTGTAAACATCCTGGATGTAATAAGGACACAGCTGAAGACATAAAGGAAAATGTCTTCTGGGCAATATTGGCTGTACAGTTCTTTAATATTCATGGTTAATTTGGCAAAGAGTGTCTTCATTTGGATGAAATACAAGAAAGAATTTCAAATGGAACAAACTGTACCTGACTTTTAAGAAAAAAATAAATCCATAGAGAGAGTTTCTGTGCCCTTCCTGGGTTTAGCTTCTGGCAATTAAAAAAAGACATGTAAATAACTAAGGCCTTTAATAGCATGACTTAGTAATGATCATTGAAATACCAGGGATTGTATTTCATAAGTCCTGATGGTGCAAGAGAAATTAGAGTCAATACATGGCACAGAAAAGAGAAGGAATTTCTCCAAAAAATTGCTAAAAATAAATGGTTCTAATATTTAAGGTCTGTGATTATAGCCACAAGAAATAAATAACCATTTTCTTCAAGACAAAAATAACCATGGGTTTCTGCTAGTGATCTAGAGATAATTTAAAAATCTCTAATTTTTTTTGTTCTGATTTTCTAATGATGAAACAATATTTTTGAGGAATATTTACCTTCTCAGGTAAAGAAATAAACTACCTCCTCTTTCACCCTTTTCTTTTTTCCTGCCCACACTGAGTATTGTCCCTTGCATCAGGAGCCCTCTTGCCAACCAACAGCTTTTTCTTTTTTTGTCCTGTTACTTTGTCTTTTGAACTCCAATATCATCCATGCTGAACCAGGCCCCACATTTTTAAACTGAAAAAAAATCCTTTTAAAAATCTTGATGCAATTTCTTAGAGATAGATGAAGAAGTTCTTTATGCATCCAAACCAACCATTGCACCCAAGCCAGACCTTTCTTATTTCCTGCAGAGCTGCCACCCAGGACTGATATCATTTTTGGAAGGAGAGCATCCTGAGAGCCACTGACAATTTAAAACACCACTGCAAGTCCACAGCACCGAGTTTTTCAAGCACTTCTTGCAAATCAAACCCCAATTAGGACACTACTCCAGCTTTTAGGCTCTAAATGATGCTTTGCAGTAATCACCATGGGCACAAATACCCTAATTTAAAAGCAATTAGCAAGTGGCATCATTTGTAACAGAACATTCTGAATATATCTGAAATCTGGCTGTGCCCTGCAGTTTGTTTTTTAATATTTCAACTCCATTTTTAGCAGTAGCAAAAAGAAGTTATTGGCCAAACCTGTAAAAACCTGCTGTTGTATTATTTCCAAAATCCAACATTTTCTGTCAGTGAAAGCATATGACTGCTGGAAAAACACTTTTGAAAAAAAACTGAATGAGTATTCTGTAAAAAATTTATTTAGGAAAAAAAGATAAATCTCTGTATTGTGGCAAAAGTCCTAAATCTGCCTGATTCTAGCAGACAAAAGTTAGTGGTGTCTTGTACAAACCACATCTTTCTTTGAAAGAAGGACAGGACCATCATGGAATAATCCAGATGGAATAATCCAACTGATGCCAGGATGATTTTTTGCTTTTTCTTTTATACCCCTCTCACACACTCTTTTATAGTTTGATGTATTCTCAGTGCTTTTAGCCCACACACTGTGACTTCCCAAGGCTGATAACTCAGCTCAGCCCCACGGCACCGTTAAACCAGGAGAGCAAACATCCTGGGAGCCCCAGACACCAAGGGCCTCTCCAGAACACATTTTTGTAAACTGAAATAAGCCCATCAGTAAAAAACTCCTCAAAACAAAGAGTTCACTCCAGCCTCTCATTGGGGAATCTTTGATAAATATGTTAATTTTGCAAGGCCTATAATTGTGTGCATTTCTGTGTGTGCATTTTCAGGGCATTGCAAGTGGACCAAGTGCTGCACCCAAGGATCCTGAAATAAATACCGAGGTAAGAACTCCTTTTCCCCATAAATCGTGTTTTGGTTTTAATTTTAAGACCAAAGAAAAGCATCACAATAATCCAAAATGGTAACTGAAAGCCCCTGACCACCTTCAGCTCCAGGAACCTGTTTTAGAAACAACTTTCACCCTGCCTCTTAAAACCAGAATTCACCACCTTTAAGGTCTGAGAACTGTAAATATGATTCTATAGGAAGTATGTTGATCCTATTTTAGCAGAAAACACAACTTTGAGAGGAGATGATGGGGAGAGACCCAGCCTTCAACACCAACAGCACTTTGGAACTCTTCTCCCTGCCAAATGTCAGAATTCCAAGGTATCTGAGAAGTGCTAGACACTGATGGCCAGCAGAGCTTTTATTCTGGCATAAAGGATGCACAATTCCTTCAGCTCCTCAGCTCTGACTTTGAGAAATTGGTGGTTTTTCAGCGCACAGACACGACAGATGGGATCTCATGAAGGAAATGGATCATCTGACACGGTATCCTGCTGGAAGGATTCCAAAGGGTTTGCAATCCTTTGCTGTTCCCCTCAATATTTGCAAGTTTCCATTAAAAAGTAAACAAAAAACCCTGAGGATGACAACAAACTTCCAGCAGGTACCTCTGGCATTGGCAGATGTAAATAAATTAACAGCTCCTGCCAGATGCAACAAGTTCTGTGGGAGGCACTCCAAAATATCAACATTAACAGCAGAGTGCAGGCACAGGTATTCTGCAGAACGAGGGCCTGAAAAACCAGGACCAGGAGAAAAAAGAAAGGTGTGGAATTATTCACATTTTTCCAGTTCTAACTCCTCTGAAAAAAACAGATTTCCAAGAGACAGCTGTGATATCCCATGGTGACTCTGTCCTGACCTCCCCACCTCCCAAAAGTCATCAATTCCAGGCAGTGTTTTTCATCCTTTCAGCTCTGGAACTGTGTGGACCAGAAGCCAAATTCCATTTCTCATTTCACAGCTTATCTTTGAGGCTGGTTGCACAAATTAACATCAGTAATGCTCGAGCAGTTTAAAAAAGAGAGAGAAAGGAAATCAGCAATCTGCAGAAAGCTGTGACTAATGTCCTGGAGCTTGTCTGGGCCTTTATCACACAGGAACAGATGAACTACAACAAAACTTGAGCCACCTCTGCTGCCAAAGCTTTACTTGAAGTGCAGCACATTCACAAAAGCTCTACTGAAAGAATTTGCTGCTAAGTTTTTTTTTTAATTAAAAAATGAAGTAAAAATGAATCCTGAAGGAACAAGAAGTACAAAGAAGATAAACATCAGATACCTGAAGTCCTTTCAAGCCCATTTTGCTGGGAATACTCTTATGACTATCCTCAGATGTCAAAATGTCACTTGATAATAAAAGTTTAAAATAACTTAGGTGTGACTTGCAGCTGACAAGCAAAATAATCCCAAAGTTCTGTCGCTTACACTGCACATGATTTTGCTTTAATGTGTTCCACGCACAACTCTGGTCCTAAAAGAATGCCCTGCTTCCTCAAGAACTTGCAGAATTTACACCTTAATTTAGAAGTTTCTCTTAAATTCCCAAGGTTACGTCATGTTGTGGAAAATAGAATCCATGTAAAATCCAGATATTAGCCAGGTGAGTCTCCATTTTCACAGGAACCTCAAAAACTGCCTGAATAATTTCCAGCTTGGACTCAAATATCTGGACTGGCAAATAAACAATATGCAGGGAATTATTTTTAAAAAAAT